>QANZ01005411.1:46378-82623 GCA_003254925.1 Chamaecrista fasciculata
AAAAAAAAAAAAAAACTAGATTAGAATGAGTCTATCCTATTATTGTTTAATTTAGGTTGGTTTGAGTTGAGATAATTTTTTTAAAAAAATCTAACTCAAATTAATTTATTCTATAAAAATCTCAACTAAACCAACTTGCTTTCAATCTAATCGAACCCACCCCACGAGCACCTGGTTCTATTCAAAATGGTAGTTAGTTATGTTATAAAAAATTTCACAAAAGTTTAATGAATGGACTAAATTATTATTTTTTAATTATATAGGTTAATTAAATTGCAAAATTTTTATCATTTTTATTTATTTATTTTTTTAAAATGTGACAGTAATAGTAATTTTAAGTTTTTAAAGTTGAGAAGAAAATGAAGTTTCAAATGGAAATGATTAATTTAATCTTTTTCACCTTTTTTATGTTTTCCAAATCCGACGTTGGTGATGTAAACAAGTCCGTCTTTTGATTTTGAGTGTTATATATTGGGTCCCACACGTAGAAACTTTTGAATAATATTATAAGATGCAATGGTCTTGTTTTTTCGAGTTATTATCATATGTTCCAATTACATCACATCACATGGCTGAGGTGGGCTATTACTGTCGTTAATACATCAAAATCAAAACACTTGAATTGATTCGGGGCAATAGCTTTTGTTCAGTGTAAAATGATCAAAAATGGGTTCTCTGTAATTGAGAATCCGTAAAGTTCTTTGTATTTAATGTATTGTTAGGTCAAAATATTGCAATTTCATTTTTTTTTTCTTCCAGTTGGTATTTTTTTTAATAAATTAAATGCTGAAAATTTCAAGAATCTTCAATTACAAAGTATGCGTCCTCAAAATGTCCACAAAATGTTCTAGGATAAAGCTTGATTGTTTGTTGAATTGTTAGGGTATATTAGTATTTGTCCTTTGTATTATCTTTTTAAAGAATAGAGATGTGTGGAACTTTTTAAATTGTTTTCTTTTTTAAACAAGGGAAATGATCTAAAGGACAAAAATTAATATACTCCAACATTCGATAGCATTTTTCAATGTTTTATTCTGTTTATTATTAATTTTGTTCTTATTTGTGAATTTTAAAAATAACAACATGCATGTCAAAATCATTTTAATTTATCCATTTTATCATATGTATTCATTAAAAACCCGTTATTATTCTTTTTTTAGTTGTAATTGAATTCGTTTAGTTTTAAATATGTATTTATGACATAATATTTTTTGACATTAAATTACATAAAGTATTACATAGTTGATATAAACTATTAAAAATATATGTTATTTAAAAAAGGAAAAAGAAACAAAGAAAGAAAGAGGAGGCAAGTATTCAATCCATCAATCTAGCCCAAATCAATAATATACTATTATTGATTTAGATTATGTTAGATGAATAAAACTCACCAAAATGTAGATGTTTACCCCAGATCTTTTTATTGGCTCGGGTACAATTTTATCCTCAACGGAGACAACTTGTGCTCGCGTGACCTTTTGTCGATGCTGACAAGAAAAAGAGGACCTTTTTGTTGATGTGATTTTCAAGTTTACCATTTAAAAAAGTATTAAATTGCATCAATTAACAGGACTCAACCTCCAAGTAAACAGAGAAAGCAATTTTTTTAACAACAAATTTATCTGGCTAAAAAAATACTTCTAGGAGGCTAATACTTTATTTATAAATTATAATTATAATACCAACAATACCGAAGTCCCACTTCTATGCTTGCTTCATTGCTTGTGATCTTTGCCTAGTATTATTTTAACATGAATTATTTATACCAGATCTTGCCCTGTGCAATTTGTGCTATATTATTATAATTAAAACCCATATATGATCTTTGAGATACTTCGTATCAGATTTTTCTACCTTCCTTTGAGCTGTCAAGTATTAAACTTAGCTAACTCCAAAGAGATTTTATACGTAGAGGCAATAAATGATTGTAAGTTTGTAACATGTTGAAATTTAATTTTTTTTTTTCAACTCAACTTTCTTGGGGTTAATTGTGAACCTACAAGACCCAACTTGAATAATGACTTTGGTTCAATTGGTGGAGTAAATTAATTGAGGAGTGTAAGATAACACAAAAATGACTTTATCATGTGATCTTATGCATTTGTTTGACATCAATTCTTCCTCATGTCCCAAAAATTGCAGGGCATGGTTTTCTTAACACTATCTGTCTCAGCGTTGAAGCATGAAACGCTTTTCTTTTTTGCACTTTACATACTGTCAATCGGTGACGGCGGCCACAAGCCTTGTGTCCAAACCTTCGCCGCCGATCAGTTTGACGATGACACGCCGGAGGAGAAGGATGCCAAGAGCTCATTCTTCAACTGGTGGTATTTGGGGATAGTTGCTGGCTCCACAGCTGCTGTTTTTGTAGTAATATATCTGCAGGTAATTAATGGTTAAACTAGATAAAATTCTCAATTTTTTTTTAAATTATAAAAAGTAATAAAACATAAAAACAAAATTTAAGAGACATTTTGGCACTTTACATTGTTTAAGAATTGTCTGCACAATAAATAAAGGTTGAAGGAAGTTTTATACATTTTAATTATAATTAAATTTGGCTTTATTACTTACCTGACTCTCTTTCATCACTTATTGACATTAAAAGGTGGTTTAGTTAATTTTTTCCATGGATGATCCACCTGACCATCTCTCCTCATTTATTATTTATTTTTATACTTTTTTTTTAGAAAAAAACATCTCTCCACAACATTAAAACATTTTTTGTTTTTGTTTATAATTTATTTTTTCAAAAATGTCTCTTCCATCATATTTATTATTTTCATAATTTTTTCTGCTGGAAATTTATTTTTTTTGGGATCTAGTTTAATATTTTATATCTACTAATATTTGAGTCCTTATATATACTAATATTTAAACTATTGAATACTGTGAAACGAGAGGAGTGAGAGAATATTCCGCAATAAAGTTTGGACTAATTAAAATTAAGAGTAAACTACCAATTTGGTCCCTGAAAAAATCATCGAGCTGACAACTTAGTCCCTGAAAGATTGAAATATACAATTTAGTCCCTGAAAGATCAAAACGGTATATTTTTTAGTCCATAAAAGATTAAAACGGTATACTATTTAGTCCATAAAAAGGACTAAATAGTATACCATTTTGATCTTTCAGGGACTAAATTATACATTTCAATCTTTTAGGGACCGAATTGTTAGCTCGGTAATCTTTTAGGGATTGAATTGTTAGTTTACTCTAAAATTAATTAACAGTAATACAAGATACTGGTTAGAGTTTTGTTAATAAATTTATGTTTTATTAATATTTTTTTATACTGATTAGAGTTTTTTAAAATTAATTTCAATTTTTTTAAAAATAACATTGAATTTTATTAGTAATTTTTTAAATGTGAATTTTTTTGTGATTGTTCTTTATATTTATTCTTTATGTTATTTATTATTATTTTTATTATAGTAATAAAAAAGCAACAAATTTGAAAATAAATAATAAAAAAAAGTTGACTACTCTACGTGTGTGTGTTAAAAAAATTATTAAAATAATAAATATGATGGGAGAGACTTTTTTAAAAAATAAATCATAAAAAGAAGAAAAAATATATATTATTAATGTTGAGGAGAGAAGTTTTTTAAAAAAAGAAGTATAAAATTACAAATAAATGAGGAGAGAGAGTTCAGGTGGACCATCCATGGGAAAAAAATAACTAAAACACCTTTTAATGTCAATAAATGATGAGAGAGAGTCAAGTGAGTAATAAAGCCGTTTAAATTTCTAAGCTGAAATCGCTTTCAGGTTTTTATGGGTCTATGGAGCACTTTTTTATAGCCACTTTTTATTGATTTATGGACCACTTTTATCACTAGTTTTTATTGATTATAACTACCACTTAAACATTGGTAGTTATAATCAATAAATAGTTAAGTGAAGTTTCAAAGCTGACCTGTTCCTTTTGCATATACTATAATCTCTCGTTACATTACAACTTATTCAATGTTGAAAACTGCATAGTATGCATGCAATAAGATTTAGAAGAAATGGGTGAAAACAAGAGCAAAATTGAATTTGTGTGCAAATACCATTACACTATGAAGAAGAATATAATCAAGAGAAAGACATTTTGGTCCTTAAACTTCCATAAGTGAAGAGAAAAACATGATGTGGCTTATAACAGAAGAAAGAAAAGAACTAACTAATTCATTTTGAATATATGTTATAATGAAGTAATAATGTTTTTCCTTTTTTGGTGAAACATAAATACATGATTGATGTGTGGAAAATAATAGGATAACGTTGGGTGGGCTGTGGGGTTGGGAGTACTGGCTGGAGTGTTGGCTTTAGCATTGGCATTATTCTTGTTGGGAATCAAGAGGTACAGAAAACAAGGCCCAACTGGAAGCCCATTTACCAGGATGGCCCAAGTTTTTGTCGCCGCATTTCGAAAATGGCGCGTCAACGTCACGCGCGATCCTAACAATTATTGCTACGGTGATCACGAGAATCATGGGCCCCACCTACCAGGTCAACCCAAGTTTCATTCTTTGGCCCACACACATCAATTCAGGTCTGTTTCTTTCAATCTTTCCGATATTTTAGACCATAATACATTGATAGAAAATGCTCAATTGATTTAACATGCTCAATTGAGTTTTCTGTTTTACTTCTTTTTCTTTTTGTTTAAATAAATTGTGGTGAGAGAAAGAGACATAAATTAAAGGGAAAAAACATCAATTTAGTCCTTAAACTTAACATTGACGGTCAATTTCATCTTCATTCTTTTTTTTAAGTCAATTTAGTCTATAATATTTCACATTTTGGTTAATTTGTTCTTGAACTATTTTCTTTTAATAAATTAACGATAAACTTCATCCTGTTTTTTAATTTGAGCAAGTCTTTTACTAACAATTTTACTTTATATGTCATTGTCATCAGCCACATAAAATTTGTCGATAATATTTGGTTAAAATAAAAGTAAAGGATAAAATTGACCAAAATGTAAAACATTGAGGATGAATTTGACTGCAAAAAAGGACGAGGACGAAATTGATAGTTGCTATTAAGTTTGGGGGATCAAAAGGGTACTTTTGCCTAAATTGAAGTCTAAAAACATTCCAGTCCTCTATAACATTGCCCTAATAAATAAGCAAAAAGAATCTTTCCAGCACTGAACAATGTATTATCTTCCTGACCAAAAGAAAAAAGAAAAAGCACTGAACAATGTATTAAGGTTGGATTTTATTTAGCTATAATTTATTCCTCGGGTGAGTTTCTCCCCCACTCACTCTGGTATTGTATTTGTTTTTTAGAAAAAAAAAAAGCACATGGGGCCTAACATAAAATGAGAAAGAGAAAGCGATAAAAACACTTGAGTTCTTGAGAGTTCAGAGTACTTGGTAGCATTGCCCTTATTTCTCTTCTCTAAATTTATATATGAGTTGTATTAGTAAATAATACAATTTTATTGTTATTGTTGTGCACTATTTCAGAAATTTGTTTTTTGAATTTGAAAGGAAATTTATGAAATTATCCAAATCAAAATCTAAACCAATTGTTTACTTTTTTTTGTTTGCTCTTTATTTCATAGGAAAGAAGAGTATGACTAATAGGAAAGGGGAGTAGGGAAACAGTAAGGGTCCAAACCAAAGTTTCAAATTTATCTCTTTTTTCTTCTTAAAGAAAGAACTCAAACTTGTGCTCCAATCTATCATCTTATTCACTATTAAGTATAGTTGTGTCATTGTGTGTCAAAAAGGAAAGATATATATATATATATATATATTTATATATTAAGCCTTCTACATTGGCTTTCCCATAGCTCAGAGCTCACTATCCTGTAGAAGTGAGTAGAACAGAACTCCACCAACTGAAATAACTAGCACCTTCTAGAGTGAACTGTTCAAGTAAGACTCCACAAAATTTTAAAGGAAATTTTTCGGCCATATGTATATATATCAAGAAACATAAGGAAAGATTGGCCCAAAATCAGACTCCACTACACAAACTTTAAAATTAAAACGTAGTGGGTCAAGTGGCAATGGGACTGTATATGCCCACAAAATTGAGACCTTTATGAGGGACAAAGGTGAAGTTGGTACAGACAAAATGTTGTGGACTTTGTCCTTCTCAATCCATTTATGTTTCAGTAATTAAGGACTAAAATGATATGACCATATAATCTAATGAAGAAAATGTTAGTTTTTTCATTTATGTTGCTAGACAAAATTTTTAAAAAATTTTCTGTTTCCAACTAGCAAATTTTACTGAATGGAAACTGTCACCAGATTTCTGGAGAAGGCAATGATCATTGATGAACTTGATGCATCAAGCAAAACCAGAAATCCATGGAGGCTATGTTCAGTGACTCAAGTAGAAGAAGTCAAACTTGTTCTACGCCTCATCCCTATATGGCTTAGCTGTCTAATGTTCACTGTTGTCCAAACTCAACTCCACACATTCTTTACCAAACAAGGCAGCACAATGGTTCGTTCCATCGGACCACACTTTCAAATCCCTCCAGCATCACTCCAAGGCCTTGTTGGTGTGACAATCCTCGTGGCGGTCCCGATATATGACCGGGTTTTCGTGCCCCTTGCCAGAAACCTCACAGGCCACTCCTCTGGTATATCAGTGTTACAAAGGATTGGAATAGGCCTATTCTTGTCCATACTCAACATGGTAGTCTCTGCCTTGGTAGAAACCAAAAGGGTTAGTGTTGCTAGACAATATCATCTCATAGACGATCCAAAAGCTATCTTACCAATGAGCATATGGTGGCTGCTTCCTCAGTACATGATAACTGGTGTTTCTGATGCATTCACCATTGTGGGGTTGCAAGAGCTTTTCTATGATGAAGTGCCTGAGGGATTGAGAAGCATTGGAGCTGCAGCATATATAAGCATTGTAGGAGTTGGAAGCTTTGTTAGTAATGCTATTATAGCGATTGTGGAGGATATTAGCTTAAGATCTGGTGAGAAATGGTTAGGGAATAATCTGAATAGGGCACACCTTGATTACTTTTACTGGGTTTTGGCTGTGTTGAGTGCTTTGAGTCTGTGTGTTTATGTGTGGCTTGCTAAGAGGTTTGTGTACAAAAAGGTTGATAACGGGGCTAACCAACAAGGTTCTAGCCTCAGTAAGTACAGTAATCCAGTGTAGCTCCTGAAAAAAAATCGAATAAGACTTTGGAAGTTATGTATGCACATATAGTTCAATGATAGATTTTGCGATTACTACTTGGATTTCAATTCTGATAACTACTTAAAATGTACATAAGTTGTTATAGACACTTCCTTATTGTACTACCCAAAAATAAAATGACTTCAATGCTCACTGCACAATCTTTAATAATACTAACTTTATTTGAATGGATCGTAATAACAAATCAGTGAGCATCATTTAAATTAATATATTTCTTTTCATTTTTATTTTTATGTGTGTAAAAAGAAGGCTGATTTAGAATAGAAATTAATTTGTTTAACAGTGTCATTTACTGTTAGAAGCACATCTTTTGAAATTCAGTATTTGTGAAGTTCTATTTTCTAACATTAAAGGTGGTATTTTATAACAAAAAAAATATAATACTTAGAATTTTATGAATTTCAATTTACAGAGCATTTTAGCTCTTTACTATGATTATAATTACAACTGTTGCAAAGTTAAAATGCCTCTGTTAGAAATTAATCACCACTTTCTGCTGAAATTCTGTATTACTAAACTCTATCAGCTGAGTTAAGTTTCTCCTTCTAGTGTGACTTGTTCAAGTAAATACTTGATCATTTAAAATTTTTTTTTTTTGTCAACCAGAACATTTAACAGAAAGTGATATAGAAGTCAGCAAAACATAGTGGCCAAGTGAGATCATTGGAGCTACCTGTAATATTGAGACCTTCAAAGTTAAAGGAAAACAGTGAAGTTAGTACAGACAAATTGTTATGGACTTGGTCCTCTTGTGTCTATTTATGATGGAAGCAAATCGTTTAAGATTTTTTCTTTTGAAGTCAATGATCATTTCTTGACGCCTCAAGCAAAACCACAAATCTGAGTGCATCCTTCAGGCTCAGCTTATGATTATGGTATTAGTTAATTTAATCCATGCATGTGATGAATATTTTGAAATAAAATTTTAATACTTAAAGGAATTTCTTGGTGAATTCCTTGGTCTCTTGACATGGATAACTTATTTTTTTAAGGTAAAGGTGGGCAGGTTGGTTAAAACGCACAAAAGTTGACATGGACATCCTTGAATTGTAATACCAAAAAAACCCAAAGTACTTCAATGCTATATGAATGATCTTTAAAAACTTATTTAGTCATACGGTTAACCATTTAAATTAAGGTAATTACTCTTAATTCTTATTTTTCATTATATAATTAGGATGGTCCACTAAGGGCATGTTTGAGAATCAAGAGGGAAAGTGAAGAAAAGAGAAGAGATTGAAGGAGCAGGAGAGATAATTTTTCTGTAATGATCATGTGCCTAATGTTTTATAAAGATCAAGATAATTAATTAAGGATTACTTAAGATTAATTAATTAGGATTTCAGTTCTACTTACATTAAACACCAACTGTTTCTTCTATTTCAATTTTCAAATCTTCTGCTTCCTATCTTCACTGCTAATCTGCTAAGAATCCTTGTAGTTGCAGCCTGTTGATTAGACCCACATATATCATACATCATTTGTGCTTTCTTTAACTTTATAATTCCCCAAAAATAATATATGCATCACTTACAAGTTACAACTAACCCACTGCCATTAATGTTGCGTTGCATTGTATCACAAATATTATTTTTTCCATTGTCAATTGTCGTTTTGTACATGTGCTGGTTTTCTCTTTAGTCTTAATTATCCCGCCATTCTTTATTAAGCTTGCCTTTGGGCTTTATGAATTTTTTAAAGAAAAGAAAAAGTGTGCATAACACATTAACTCTGTAGCTAGCTTAAGGGGAGGAAAAGTAGTATTAAATGTTGTGAAATGAGATCCTAGCTGGGGCAGGATCATCATTTTTTTTTCTCGAAAACACTACATGCTCATCAAACATGGATGATATGAAATGTATGAAATTTTGGTTTGTTAATTAATTAGTGTCCTTTTTGGGTTCTCTGGCAAGTGGCAATGGCATCATCCTCCATTCCATGATCCATAATCCATAGTCTTCTTTTTCTTTTTTGCATCCTCTCTGGTGGAGATGTGTCCAACCCCGTCTTACTATACCAATCTACAAATGTCAGATATATATTAATTAGGTCAAATGGTCATTTTGGTCCTAAATGTATGCACTAATGTTCATTTTGGTCCTTTATGTTTCAAAATGTTCAAATTAGTCTTAAATGTTGGCAAAATATTTCATTTTGGTCACAAACTATTGAATTTGGTCATATTTCTCTCATCTCTTATTTCAAGTTCAAAGGACTTGTTAAGAGTAGTTCGTAGCTTTGAGTTCGTCGTATTCAAATATGAAATGAGAGAGATATGATCAATTTTTCTTGTTTGACCATAAAATGAGCGGTCTATTTTTAGGACCGATTTAACCTTGTTTGCTGAAGACGCCAACTGGATGGATAGAGAAAATACTCTTTGAGAACAATACGTAGCTCTGAACTCGTCACATTTGAACTTGAAACGAGAGAGATATAACCACATTCAATAGTTTGGCACCAAAATAAAACATTTTGTCAATGTTTAGGATCAATTTGAACATTTTGAAACATAAATGACCAAAATGAACATTAGGACATACATATAGGACCAAAATGACCCTTTGAGCAATTAATTATTTGGTACTGAAACGAAGAATAAGAATAAAATATATATATACACAAGGGAAGGAATAAGAATAAAATATACACAAGGGAAGGAAGGTGGAGGGATATATATATATATATATATATATATGATCATTATATATATTAGTATATATCACTGAATGATAATGATTGTTTATGTATAGTTTAAGTAGATTGAGAAACTAAAAAAGTAGCTTTAATCCATCCTAAATCTAAGGATGCGGGTCCTCTAAGATTCGACTCTTACATAAAACAAAGAGTCAAGAGTGGCAATCATTAAGGAATAATAATGTAAGCATTCCAAATGACGCCACTCCTAATAACAAATATTAGTGCACAAATTAAAGCCAAAATTAATGTGTAATGGATCTTTAAAGTTTAAACTATACTCTACGGATATATATATACACACATAGCCACCCTATAAAAAATGAGTGAGTGGCAAGTAATTAAATGGCATCCATGCATTCCCCTTCAATTTTAATTTTATATACAACTTGATTGATTCATCAATTCATGGAATTTGTTCTTTTTAATTCCTCGATCACTCCACTGTATATCTGGTCAAATAAAGTTGGCGAATTTAACTAATCAACCAATGAAAGCGGATCAGAGAGGATATGATTGATGATTATATATATTGTGATTACTTATTAAACAAAACAAAGAGAGAGCAAAATCAAAATTGCAGTGCAATTAGTCTCTCTAGCTTTCTCATATTGTTTCATGCATCTTCCATTTCCAAACCACACTACTACTCTTGCTTAAAGTTAAGACTGATACATAAGTTTGTATAAGTCGTAACATACAGTTATTCTTGTTGAGAGACTCTCTTACTAATGCAGTGTCTTGAGACATTGAAGCACCTAATGGGCTACCCAGGCCCATCAGGCTTTGGTTCCAAGACCACTGCGGATCAAGTCATGGAGTCCTTTTGCTCCCATGAACATGATCTGTCCACCCTCACAGCAGTCATTACCGGAGCAACCTCGGGAATTGGAGCCGAAACGGCTCGAGTTCTGGCAAAACGAGGTGTCAGGCTCATTCTGCCGGCTAGATCTCTCAAGGCTGGTGAGGACACCAAAGCTCGGATACTCTCAGAGTCTCCACGCTCCCAAATCATGGTGATGCCACTTGATCTTAGTTCTCTCCATTCTGTTACCACCTTTGCTTCCCAATTCCTATCTCTGGGTTTACCTCTCCATCTTCTCATGTATGTACATTGTATTATTCATCTATATGTATATATATATATATATATACATTCACCTTTTCTTTAATTTCCACCTTTCTCTTAAACTTTTAATTATAGTTGTCAAGTTGTGTGTGTGAATGTATGTATGTATTTGTAGAAACAATGCTGGAAAGTTTGCGCATCACCATGAAATCTCCCAAGATGGATTTGAGATGACCTTTGCCACTAATTATCTTGGTACGTACATATATAACACAACCAAAGTAAATTGAAATCATATATATATGGTTGAATGTTCATTTTGGTCCATTTTCTTTGTCTCAAACTTCATTTTGGTCCATTATCTATGCAACCTTGGGGCAACATAATCCTGTTGTAGGCTGATTCATTTCTTTTTTTGATTTTTGATGATGTGGCACCTATCATGACTTCTCTCTCTTATACCCTGTCCTTTTCCCTCTCATATATGGCATTTTTGAATGACATAGATTTTGCTTTGGAGACCGTGACATGAATTTGAAAACTTCATTTATGATTAAATATAATATTATTTTCCTTGTTATCTTTTAGAAAAAAAAATCATGTTATTAAAAAATTCCACAGAGGAGAAGGAAAAGGACAAGTAGGAGAGAAAAACCAAATCAAGTGCACATCATAAAAAAAAAAAAAAAGAAGAAAAGAGATGAAACTTAACAGTAGGACTATTTTGAACCACAACGAACTTTGAAGCAAAGATAATAGACCAAAATGAACATTCAACTAATAGCTGGTTTTGATTTGATTAATGAATTGAAGTGGGATGGATGCAGGTCATTTTCTGTTGACAAAGTTGTTACTAGAGAGAATGGTGGAAACAGCAGAGAAGACAGGAGTTCAAGGAAGAATCGTCAATGTCTCCTCCAACATCCATGCTTGGTTTTCCGGTGACATCCTCCAATCTCTCGCTCTTATCACCTTTTCCAAAACGTACACTTTACATTTTCATTCATTCCATTCCATTTCATTTATGCCCTTCAATTCATTATATTCCCATCAACGTACATAAATACATACATAATAATTAATCATTTCAGGCATTACGACGGCACACGTGCTTATGCTTTATCCAAGCTTGCCAACATCTTGCACACCCATCAACTTGCTCTCACTCTTCAGGTCCATCCATATCTCATTAATTCTCTCCTATATATCATCCCCTTCTTTCTTTTTTATTCAAAGTTTTATAAAATTGAGGGTGAGCCTTGGCGCAACTATAAGGTTGCTGCCGGGTGACCAAGAGCTCATATGTTTAAATCCTGAATACAACTTCTCTGCAAAATAGGGGTAAGGCTTGGTACATCTTGACCTTCCCTTGATCCCACATCACATAATGGAAGTCTCGTGCATTGGGCTGCCCTTTTTTATTTATAAAATTAATAATAATAAAAAAAAGTGAATTTTGTGTTGTTTTGTGTTGTGTATGCAGCAAATGAAGGCCAACGTGACAGTGAATAGTGTTCATCCGGGGATCATCAAAACCAGACTCACCAGGGATCGTGAAGGCTGGCTTACAGGTATTTTGCTGCTTTAATATGCTACTTTTGCCTTAGCTTACAAATTAATTCTCTTAATTACTTGTTCTAATTCAAAAATATAAATTTTGATTATGTATTTATTGCAGATATAGCTTTCTTTTTGGCTTCCAAACTCTTGAAGACCATTCCCCAGGTACCTAGCTAGCTAGGCCACATTTGTATTATACTGTATTATTAGTAAATATATAATTAATTATTACTTTTTAATTAGTTTGGATTTGAATGTATGCTTACTTAATTAGAACTGAAAATGTAGGGTGCTGCAACTACATGTTATGTGGCAACACACCCAAGGTTGTTGAATGTGTCTGGAAAGTACTTTTCAGATTGCAATGAAGTTTCCACCTCAAAACTAGGATCCAGTTCAACTCAAGCTGCAACTCTCTGTTGGGCTTCTCAATCCATGATCTCTATGGGTCCTAAATCTCTTCTTCATCTCCTCCAACACACCCAATTATGAACTTTTCATATATATATATATATATATATGATTTTTTATTATTGTAGCTTGAACTAGTAGTCCATATACATGATACAAGTACTAGTAGTATATACTCACAAGTGGTTTTGCTAAAGTGTAAATTAAATTAGGCTACAGATTCAATACAGTACTGTTAGTATTGATTTCCAAGAAGGTTTAAGGTAGAACTTGATTGTGTGAGTTGTGGAGTTGTGGCAACATTACTATGTATAATTGCACAAGTAGCAAGTTCTGTTTTTTGAACTTTTGTTTTTCTGGGTCTAGTGAATGCATAAGTTCTAACTTCTAAGTGAACGGAAACAGAATTAACAACATTGGTAATTGGATGAAAATACCAGATGGCAAATGTAGCCATTTGAAGTTTCAGGTCAGACAATGGTATGCCCAATTATAGTCCAACACATACGTGAGGCCACTGGCCCAAACGCTGACAAAAAGAAAAAAACTAACAGAAGAATGATAATATCATCCGTAACTAGTTCCTACACTAGCTGACAAAGAGAATCTATGAGCTGTAAAAGTCCCAACTAGGAAATCAAAGCAGAGAACTTAGGACAATCTAGAGGCTTTGTAAGAGCATCCGCCAACTGAGAATTTGAAGCAACAAATTGTGGATGAACAAAGCCCTTTTTATATTGTAAGGTAGCAATCTATCTCTATGTGTTTCGTCTGTTCATAAAACACAGGGTTGGCCACAATATGTAATTCTGCTTGGTTGTCACAGCATAAATCAGTGGGTTTAGGTACTGTAATCCACAGATTCTGCAGTATGTAGTCTATCCATTGCAATTTACACACTGTCGATGCTAAACTACGATACTAAGCCTCTGCAGAGCTGTGGGCGACGATTACTTGTTTCTTAGTCTTCCAAGAAACTAATGAGCTAGTGTCCTAGGAAGACACAATATCCAGTGATTGAGAGCCTTCTAGTGGGACAATCAATCAAATCTGCATCACAATATGCAATAATCTTAAGCTATCCTACAACAGGATAGAACAATCCTTTAGATAGATTGTTTTTAAGATAGCGTAGGACAAGAATGACAAGGAAATATTTTGCTTCTCCAAAATCCTTTATGGCAAATTGCTGATGTAGATAGGTCTTGATCTTGGCAATTTCTGTCAAAGAAGTACTAGCAACCAATTATACACAATCAAAACAGTGAACGCATCATGTGTAGAGAGAGTAAAAAAGCAATGATCATAGTTGGATTGAATAAAATCAATTGTATGAAGTCTCTTGGTGAGTTCAAGATTCCATTGTACTGTCTACAGGCTTGTTTAAGCCCATATAAGCTGTGGTTGAACTTACAGGCTTGTTTAGGATAGGAATTGGATATATAGTAGGAAAACAAAACAGCGAGTTCCAACTTTCAAAATATCAGTACAGTGTCTCATTTCTTAGAAAGTATTGTATTACTAGAGTAGTATCGATCAATCACTGAGAAATTCTTTCTTATGTTATTATAATGATAACTGCTATTGGCTAATTGAAGATGGTCATGATGAAGTCATTTGGGTTGTTCAATATTGTTTCATAGGGTGCATGTGTGGTTCAGAGAGAAAAGTTTGCTCAGTTTAAACTTTAAACATTTATTCCAAGGTTGTCAAACCTCAGAGTTTAAGCAAACTCATGATGCGAGGGTAAAGTCTGATTGTAAATTATACTAAACTCGTCTACTTATGTAAGTAATGATATAGCTGTCACTGTTTGTAAATTTAAATACAGTGAAAAATTATTCATTTCCCATACATATCCAAATCCAAGAACTATTAGATAATATATAAAATTAATTTAGAACTTCATCTAATCATACATAAACATAATACATTTAATTCATATTTATCAGAAGCCACATTCTTATACGATACTTCACTGAAAGCCCAGAGGTTTATAACTAAGCATAATACAAGCTTATTAAGCCAAACCCCAAAACTAGCCTAAGTCTTAATTTCAACTTATTGGCATCCAAGAAGGAAGGAAGACACCTTCTAGAAATGATGGAAAGAAGTAGCTTTCAAGCCAACAACAAAAGGAAGAAACTTTAGACTTTGGAATAGTACCAACACTAGTGAGTCTAGTTTCAAAAAAATAAATAGTACCAAAATTAGTTAAGCTCACAAGTTCACTTCGAGTTTGAGGCTAATTTTAGCAAAAAATAGTTAGCTAGAATTGGGAGGGTAAAGTCACCTAGTTCATAAGTTTACAAGTTAAAAATTGATTTTGACGAGCATGATATATTTATGCTGTGATAAGTGAAAATGGGTGTTAAATTATCAATCATTTCTCTGTAAAACCATTTATTATTGTCATATGACTATGGTAATTTGGAGAGATTTTAATCATAGTTGGAAATTGGATATTGAAGCTGTGTGGAAAATTGCTTGGGGCAATGCTGTTAGTGTTCTCTGAGAATTTTATATAGGACCATATTTGATATCCTTTTTATGACTGCTTCTAAGTTCTAAATGTCTTCCCAAACATGGATATCATCTGAGATATCAAAACAGACAGAAAATTCTACCAAACTATTGATAGTAAGATACTGTAGGAATTGAAAATGGGCCAATTAATCCAACCTTGGTGGATTGGACCAGAACTCATTTATGTTGGGATCCCACATGTAAATTGTGTGAACTTTTAGGTTTACAAATGTGATTTTATCCTTTTATTCAAATTAATGTGTAGTCAATTGGGGTAGTTCTCTTAAGTGAAAAATATGATTTTTTTTTCTAATTAGAGGAAACCCACCAAAGCAACTTCCCTCTCTTCTCTCTTCCTCCCATGTGTTCATTTGTTGTGTGTCCGTAGATCCGTGTTCAACCTCTTAGCCGGATTTCAAGTATGCCCGAAACCCTTTAGATACAATGATACCCAATTAGCTTCTGAGATGAAGACAAAAGGGCAAGGCAGTTTCTTCTCCCAGAGTACTACTATATATATATATATATGTCTATGGAGTTGCCAAAATGACTCTCATTTGTCCACTGTTGTTATTTTTCTTTTTAAAGGTTTGTTGTTCAGAAATTAAACATGGGTCAAGTGGGATGAGTTGGTGGAAATACAAGTTAATTAACTTTTTTATTTGAACTTTTTACATGTGTTTGAAGAAGATAGAAGATTTACCTCACAGTCACAGTAGGTTCTCAGTTGATTGTTCTTGTCATCACTGCATATATTTCATGCTAGGAAGCATGGAAATGGTATAATTAAGACATGATGATACACATCCTATCCTGTGGTTGGACAATGCATATGTAGTGTTGACATATATCATAAGTGATAAGGTTCTAAATCAGTGCTAATGTATGTGCTATTGTTGAGCTCTTTAATATAAAGCTTTGGTCAAAGCGCATTTTTGATCTCATAACTTTTTCTCAGGTTTCAATTTGGTCCCATAAATTTTTTTGTTATATTTTTGATCCCATATCTTTTACTCAAGTTGAAGATTTGGTCCTCTGTTGCACATTTGATCCCATATCTTTGGATTAGATTGCAGAATTGGTCTCATATCTTTTCGTTAGGTTGGAGAATTAGCTTCATATCTTTGGATCAGGTGCAAAATTAGTCTTATATCTTTGAGTCAAGTAGGATTGACGGTAGAATTTTGGCAAAGATATAGAACCAATTTTGCAACCTGATAAAAAAAAAATATGAGACCAAGAGTGATACGAGACCAAATCTGCAATCTGAGCAAAAAATATGAGACTAAAAATGCAAAAAAAAAAAAAATTATAGGACCAAATTAAGACTTGAACAAAAGTTATGGGACCAAAAGGACACTTAGACCTAAAATTTTTTTAAAAAAATCTGTGAGAATATGAGAAATAGAGATGAGAAGAGATATCATTGCTAGCTGCAATGATTAAAGAAAAAAAATAGTATTTATCATAACAAGGATAGAGATGAAGGAGACACCCTTTGTCCTCGACCCACATAAAGTACTATTTCTTTGTATATATAAATATATGTTAGAACAATATATATATCCATACACACAACTTTATTAACCACACTATACATATCCCCATTCCTTTCCATTATTTTCTTTGCAACTTTTTTTTTGGCCTGAATTTTCTTTGCGACTTGCAAAGCTTTAATTTTGTTATTTTCTTCAATGATTTAATTATTGAATATGTTTTCTTACTTCTACAATATGTGTATATCAATTTTGATCTTGATAACAGCCAATTATTGACAAAATGGATTATCATTTTTTTTTTATATTAAAAGATTGTTTTATGGAAAGTTAGAACTGTCAAGGGTGCTAACGATTTCCATCATGGAAATATTTTGAAATTTGTACTTTTATTTAAAAATGAATGTAGAATTTTTTTTAATAACCTTACATAAATCTTGATCGAATAATGATCTAATAATAGAGAGCTAAAAACTTGCCTAATTAACACTGTCGATCAAACACTTCATTACGTGAAATCAACCATCTCATAAGAAAAAGAGATTTTGCTGACAAAATATATAATTCCACCGAAAAGTTCAGATATGAGAAATCTTGGTGATTTCTTTTGGAGGTAAAGAAATCTTTTTGATTGTCAATCAGCAGTCACATGCTCATGTTCCAATTCAAATTATAATTTTTTTTAAAAAAATATTGACCCCTTAATAAATAATGAATAAAGAAGATTGAAGAGTTAGAAAGTCAATGATATGCTAAAGACATAAGAATGCAGATTTTGATTTTAGAGAGAATATGAGGGTCTTTATGTATATGGCTTTTCCGTATTCAAAAAGAGTTAGAGAAAGAAAAAACAAATTTCCTCTTGAAGATTCTCCATACTTATGATCAATTTGGCCCTTAAGATTTCTAAGAGGACAAGCAATTCAATATCAATAATAAAAAATATTGCCAAAAATGGCATATGAGATGTTACTTCATCATGCACCAAATATTATAATGATTTAACCCTGAGAAATTCTAAAAATATCATAATATAAGATTAAAATATTAAAATATTAAAATCACAGTACATTAAATGCTAGCTCTTAATTAATATTTGTTAGTTAACTATGTACCATATAAATTAATTATTTTCTTCATTGACCTCTAATCAACATATATACTAAATAATATCAAGAAGAATTCACAACATTGTATATATTATGCAAGGGCATGGTGTGATATATATATATATATATATATTCTAATGAGTGGGCACACCTCAATAGTTACATTTAATAATGAACAAAAGGGTCAAATGAAATCATAATTTAGAAATCAAATATTATATTTGGTAAAATAAAACACAGCACCTTCTGTTGCTTGTTCTTTAATTCAAGAATCAACCTAGAAGATCCTGATGATTCTGGATGAAATCTGTGGGATCTCTTTTTCCCTCACTCTTTTTTTCAAAAATGAGGATTTTGTATCTTCTTCATCATTATATTTATAGGTTCCTCTTTTTAAAATGTACCATTCTCATTCTTCTTATTCAGATCTCTTAGTTCTCTTTTCTTTCTTTCTCTTCTTTCTTTTTCTGTTACCATCTTCAAAGTTATAATGGAAGCAGAAGCACACTTTCATGTATTGGCTGTTGATGATAGTCAAATTGATAGAATGTTGATTGAGAGGCTCCTCAAAACATCATCTTATCATGGTATATATACTTGTGTAGCTTTCTGTTTTTTTTTTAAACTATAAATTTAGATCATAGAAACTTCATATGAGCACAAAATTGTTAAAGTTGGGTACTCTGATACTTATTTTGTAACCAAAAGTTAAACTATGAGCAAAAAATTTTTGAAGGAGAGTATTTTGTTTCTTTTCTTTTTTTCTTTTCTTTTTGGTTGCAATGACGAGTTTAGATTGTATTAACAATTATATTTGGTTTGTCACAGTGACTGTAGTGGATTCTGGAAGCAAGGCTTTGAAATTTCTGGGTTTGCAAGAAGATGAGCAGAGGAATTTAGAACCTTCCATTATTGCTGCAGAAACCCATCAGGTTCATTTCTTTATTGATACATAAATTTGGCTTCTTTTTTTATTTTTTATGTTTGGATGAATCTGATTTGATCTTTGATCTTAATTCATGCAGGATGTTGAAGTAAACTTGATCATCACAGATTATTGTATGCCAGGAATGACAGGCTATGATTTGATGAGAAAAGTCAAGGTAGGATGATGAGATTTTTTAAAAAGATTGAAAAATAAAATTTAGAGCTTTCTTCATGAAATTTTGATCTAATTTATATGGGCAATCTTTAACTATTTATCTGTATTTTCTTTTTGTGGTTTGATGTTAGAAAATAAATGAAAGTTCTTTCATTTGCAGGAATCTAAATCTCTTAAAGACATACCAGTTGTGATTATGTCCTCAGAGAATGAACCATCAAGAATCAACAGGTGAGAGAAAATTCATATATTAATTATTAATTACCCAAACAAGTATCTTTAAAAAAAATACTGAGATTAATTTTGTTTGGATCAGATGCTTAGAAGAAGGAGCTGAAGAATTCTTTTTGAAACCAGTTCAACAATCAGATGTAAACAGGCTTAAGCCTCATTTGTTGAGATCAAAAATCAAAGAGGAAGACCAAAAGGAAGGCCATTGAAGAAAACCAAGACAAAAAAAAAAAAAAAANTTGCCAAACCATTGAAGACTGTGTTGGTTCTTTTAAATATGACCTTAATGTGAAAAAAAGCCAAATTAAAATATGAATAAAATTTAGTTATTTTATATTTTCCAAGTAATTTTATTCTGATATTATATATGGATGCCTTTTACAATAAAAATTTGAAATATACAGGTTGAATATATTGTAAAAATTTAGTCCTTTTCGACTTAACTCCCGTTAATTGATATTATTTTGTTTTATCAATTACTCTTTATTTGTGTTGAAGTTTTATTTTTTTTTTCAATTTTTGGGTAGATGAAAATTTAACTATTTATTTTTTGGTTGAAGTTTTATTAATTACTCTATAATATATTATTTAAAATAAAGATAGCTTTATATATATATATATTTATAAGAGGAAACTTACTATTTGGTCCTTTCTTTTTCACAGTTTCAACTATTTGGTCCCTGCATTTTTGAAATAGACTATTTGGCCTCTCATTTATTATAATTGTCAACTATTTAATCCCTCATTTATTATAATCGTCAACTATCAGACGTTAAATGCTTACATGACATCGTCAAATGCCACTTTAGTATATTAATCATCTAAACCAACTGAAGGGACTAACAAACACAATTAAACCGATTTAAAATTAAGTTAGAGTCAAATATTTGTAGTACACGTGAAGCTTTCACAAAGCATAAATTATTAAATTATTCCCAAATCTCAAACCATAGGTGGTTCCAAATAGTTAAATATGTGACATTTAACGTGTTGCATGTGCACTTAATGGCCATGTTATCAGTGTTGGTAACGGAGATATGCTACAGGGACTAACAAGTTGACATTTGTAATTTTTGAGGGACCAAATAGTTGAATCTGTGAAAATAGAGGGACCAAATAGTAAGTTTCCTCTATATATAACAAGGAACAATATTATAGGGAAAAGACACACAAACCTGGAGAATAGAAGTGAACCATACCCAACCGAGTATGAAAAATTAAATTATATTGAGTAGAGTGTTTGGATTAGATTTGTAGAAGTAAATTTTTAGGAGTAAAATTATTCAAATAAGTATGTAAAGATTGTTGGTGGTAGATAGAAGGGTATGAAAATTGATAAATTATATATGGGAAGAAATGGAAGAAAAATTACTTTTTGACTTTTTGGATTTGTGAAATAATTTGAATTGTTTGGATTAGATTATTAAAAAGTAGATTATTAATGATGAGAATTTTTGCATTTGGAATGGTAATAATTTAGATTTTTTAAAAGCTCTAATTTAGAATTTTTTTTCTAAATTATTTGGATAGCTTATTTCACTTATACATACTATAATTATAATTATCGAATATTGCCTAGATAATTTTGTATGATGACATTTACTTTTTAGTCTCTCATTCTGTATTGATTGAACAGATTAGCCACTAAAAAAATGAGTTGATTGGTTCATATGATATTAAAATTATGAACGATTTGGTCATTGGGTTAAAATAACAATCATTATCCATATGCTTCTCTCTCTCCCAAGTCTTTTTTTTGTTGCATTTTTTATCTCATATTTTTAGGTCATGTCTCAATTTGATCTCATATCTTTTTTTGTTGCAGATTTGGTCCTATATCTTTGTGTTTATTGCAAAATTGATCATAAATCTTTAGGTCAAATGCAAAATGATTGATCATTTTGTAAGGATAGGAGACCAATTTTGCAACCTAACTAAAAGATACGAGACTAAACATGATATGGAACAAAATTGGGACCTTTTGCAAAGATATGATACCAAAAGTGTAAGAGAAAAAGATACAAGATCAAATTGGAAATTTAGCAAAAGATATAAGACCAAATTTACAATTTAATTAAAATAAAATAAAATAAAAATACACTGATATTTTATAGAAAATATATAAAAGTTTTATAATATTTTAAAAGTAGCCAAAATTTTTATAAAATAGAAATAGGTCCGGTACGGATACCACTCTATTTTGAAAAGTATTTGTGGTTCCTAGCCAGAGTGGAAAACACAAGTAAGGCAAGAACGGGAATGAAAGGTTGGATTAGAAAGAAGAAGTAACGGGTAATTAGGAGTAATAAATGAATGCAGGAAAAGAGCAATGACAAGAAAATGGAGTTGCAGAAAAGGCATACTAGAATGGAAGCCCTAGCTCAACCTCAAATCGAAACCCTAGCTTTCTTGTTCTATCAAAAGACGGTCCATTTTCTGATTCCTTCAGCCCCATTCATAAGACTTGTAAAACAGACTACGAATAATTAAAATCAAAATAAATGTGTTCTGAGAAATGAAATCAGATAATTAAAATAGACTAAGAAGGACGGAAGATTTAGCCTGGCAAATAATGATACATTATAACCGATGGTTTGGCAACAACACTAAGATAGGCATACCATTGCACCTAAACACTAGGAGTGTGAAAAATAATTAAATCGTCGCTAATTGATTAGAGAAAAAAAATCTTGACTTGTTTCCTTCCAAGTCACCTAAAAAAACCTAGAATTTATCCTTTACAAAAGAATATGCAGCCCCTGCATTCTTTCATTAAGCAGCGGACTGACAAAAATGATGTTGCAATTGGCCAATTGCTCAATAGTTCTTTACAAAAGAATAGTGCATGACACCCCATTTGCTAATTGAACCAAATCAGGTCATTCCTATTCCAATAATACTACTTGTAAGACTACATTCAAAAGCCACATTGATAGTCAAAATCATGCCTCAAAACAATTGGCAGGTGTGCAGGATGTTCATGCTTGAATCAAGTTGTCAGTTCTTAAATATGGCCGGTCAAACTCCTGAAGAAAATGGAAAAGAATTAGTAGAGACTTAACAAGCAAAAATGGTAAAGCTTAACGATAGAAGTAAGGAAATAATACATGCAGACATTCGGTATGAAGTTCCTATCTGAGAAACCAGTAAATAAATAACAATAGAAAACAATACTTCTTATACTCACAAGTCACCAGCAATAATAAGAACCAACTGTCACTGAAGATAATACAAAGAATGTGGTACAATTGATCAACTGTATAAGTTACGGCAAATACCACTTGCTTTTTTTTAAAAAAAAAAATTCAACAAGACATTACCCAACCACCAAATAGTTATAAGATAAAAAGAGCATCAAGTTCCCAAATCCACCTGACTCCCATATTTCCTTCAGTTTGATGTTTCCATACAAGAGAAGAGTTACTGAAAAGATAAATCGTTATCAACAAACCTTCTACAATATTAGGATTAGTATGCACAAATCCAAGTTTTAGGAGATAGCTGTTTTCTGCAAAATCATGCAACGAACGTCCTCGTCCAACTTCATCTTCAGATTTGACAATACCTTTGGTTCGGAACTTTCTACATTTATCAGCATCCTGTTTGAACATCAAAATGTAAAGCATAAAAAGTAGCATTAGGGCAAGGAAAACTATTCAGCAGAAAAATAAATAAAATAGTAATTAAAACAACAAATTAATCATTCTATGAAACAGGCATCACCTGTCACACTCTAAAGTCATAGTTTAGGAAGACAAATGAATAGTTCAAGCAATAGAGTTTCACCTGTAAAAACTCTAGCATTTGCTCTTCAATTGTACCACGCATTGCTAATGTTTCCACATGAATGGGACGACAAGCTCCCATGCGATGCGCCCGACTAATTACTTGTTCCTCCATACTGGTAAGTTTTTAACCATTATAACATGTTAGAGGGTGGTAATCAAATTGGAGCAAGGTGGTGATTGGATTAGTAATAGGATAGCTGTAAACTGGGGATAGAAGGAGTTGCACATAATCATTTTATTCAACATCAAAGTTCTAGTTACATTCAATTAGAAAATGCAACATTGAACATTAATAGACAATACAAATCAAGTCTACCTTGCTGCAGAATTCTGAAAGCCCAGAGTTAACTTTTAAGATTTAATAGGTTTTCAAGAGTGAAAGTATTTCAAGATGTGAAAATTTCCAAATTACGCAATTCAGTTTTCCCCACATCCTCATACAACAAAGCTCCTTGTTGGTGATCCATATTTGCACATAGATTGAAAGTGTGTGTTTGTGTGGTGCACATAGATTTACTGAATGTATCACCTTCTGTCCCAGATTGGTTCCATTAGAAAAACATGGGTGACAAAACTCAAGTCAAGACCCAATGCAGCACTTCCATCCATCACAAGTGCCATACAACTGGAATCATGCTGGAACATGGCCAGTGACTTCTTCTGGTAAAGAAAAAGGAAAATTACACAATGGTCAGTGACCAAAAAAATTTGGCCAAAAGAAAAAAGGAAAAAAAAGAGACCAAAAATAAAAAATATTCGGAAACAGATGAGGGTTCCAACATTTTACCTTGTTGCTCAAATGCATTGGACTATACATCCCAGTAAATTTAATACCAGCAACAGTCAACTGGCCAAAGATTAATGCACGTTAATTATATTATCATTTTGAAAAGGATAAACAGAAGATAATGCCCAAAATCTGGCACAATGAGGCCACCTGCTGTTCGATGACATGTATATGCTCCAGAAATTGAGAAAATATCAAAACTTTCTCCGGGATCTTATTGGGCCCAGTGCTGAGAGGGCTCTGCTGGAATGGTGATTCGGCATCTCTAATTTGCAAAGGGCAACTACTCCCAGCATGCATCTGATCATTACTACTGTCCATATAATAAACCATCTCTCTATTGGCTTCTTGTAAAGCTCTCAACCTCTGGACAAGATAGGAGACCTTGCTACTAGATGTTGATTGCCAATCAGGATCCCAATCATCCTGTTCTCACAACAGAGCAGTTTAAGACATATTTGAAAGAAAAATAAAGCAATTGAACTTGATATTTAACAAAAACCATGCCTGTTTATATGAAGGTTGTAGCTCAATAAGATCTTTTGGTACAGGCCACTTTGGGTTGGGATTTTCAGGGCGGGCTAGCGTATCAGGACTCTGCATCTCATATAACTTACTGCAGCCAGGATAAGTACACCTCATACTGTCTAAAGCAACGCACTCGAGGCACAACAAATGTCGGCATGGTGTTATGAAAGGAAGCCGGCACCATTCCTTGCACCTTCACATAGAAAAAAACCAAAACCAGATATGCAGTTTGATATGGCTATGGATAAAATAATGAACATAAAAGATTGAAAGCCAAATATTACCTGACACAGTGGCCACCATAAAGGAGATTATATCTTATGGTGGCATACTCTCCTGATTCAGAATCCAGACCACCTTCTACTAACATATCCATTGCTTCCTGAATATCTTCACCTGCATGTGTAACTTTAATATGTCCAGCAACACAGCATGATAGCCTGACATTTTTTATTGTTGCACTCCTAAATTTCCACTGTTTTGGATTCAGTAGACTCTCAACATGTGAAGGATCATTCCAGTCAGCCATTAATATATTACGACGAACTGTTAGTACCAATTCATTGTAACTTCTAGCATGCTCCTCAGTAAAATCTAGAAAAACAGCTTTCTTGATACATGGTGGAATATTAGGCAAATCTATCTTCCTAGCACTAATCATGCAGTTATGAAGAAGATGCAACAGTCGAGACCTTCCTTCCTCCATCTCTGCCTCAAATGGCTTATGGATGCCAGCTTCCCATGACTTATGATTTAGCCCATAGGCTTCTTCATGAAGGAACCTTAGCAGCGGTTGTAGATGCGACAGTTGGCTTTTTGGAGTGTTAGGTGTTGGAGTTCCTGTTAGTATCCAACGATTTGAGGCTGTCAGAGAAATAGCCATCTGCAACTTGTTTGTTAAGTTCAGGCTTGAACCAAGAGTGTGCCCTTCATCTAACACGATCCTAAGCCAATGGACTTGCATCAAAACACTTCTCTTACGTGGACTCCACTCTGCACTAAGACGATTAAATGTAGTAATGACAACATCATAATTCCATGCCAGACTGTGTACAGATGGCCTCCAATGATCAGTCCAAACATAAACTCGCAGCTGACTAGGTTTGATATGCTTTTCTATTTGTGTTTTCCAGTGATCAACCAAGTTAGCAGGAACAACTATAAGGGTTGCTCTTGACAAGTATAGCCTGATTGAATCTAATGGCTCACGCAGAGCCATGCCAAGGGCAGCAACATCAAAAGCCAAATTATAAAGATTTTTTGGGTAATGCCACCGGCTTATACCTTTCTCAAGTCTCTTAATGAGGCCGAATGCTTCAAATATTTTGTGGTATGGAGTAAGATATCCAGTAGACACACTGCAGGTGGTTAAAATGGGACCCCGTATGCCGTTTATTTCCATTTGAGCAAGCTTGTCGGGAGAAAGTCTAGCCAACCAAGTCAGGGCTTTCTTTGTCTCTGAATTTATCAAAGTGTAATGCTCCTTAAGTACACCAGTGAAAAATGAAACATTTTGCCTCTCACCTCCAACAGTACCTTTAATATGAAATCCCAATAAGGAAGTTGTTATGCAATTATTGTGCCAAGATTGTTCCGGGACACTACAACTCTGATATAAAGGATCAGTGTTCATACTACAAAACCACACTGCATTAGTATTAGCCAAACTGGTGTTAGCAAGTTTTCGCCACTTGTGGCAACTATCACACTGAATCCAGGTGTCCTCCTTCCTCTTTGAAAGATCAACTGTAGGCTCCCCAGGCTTCTTGTAACCCTTTTCATGTCCATATGAAGAAACAACTGGCTTATTTTGAGATGAGTGTAATTCAAAATCTGATGCAGGTGTTAATTTAGAAGAATTTTCACCAATTTTTCTATCCTTTGAAAACCCAGCTTCCTCTTCATAAGTGAAACATAGATTCTTCTTTATACAACTCAAGCTCCAAGAGCATCGACTTGCAGACATTGGCTGCTCAGAGCATGCACCTACAGGTGATTTCTTTTCTTCTCCAGAACCTGGATCATTAAGGCCAGTGGTTTTCTCACCAGGAATCATCAGTCTGGCTCTTTTAGAGGAATAATCATGGCTCTTATCATTTCTATAGGAATCATCGCATACATCCCTCTTCCCTAAATTATTACTGTCAACGACGTAATTACCAATAATATCATAATACCCACATTTCTGATTACCATTATGAAGACACCAAACTACCCTTGCCCCATCTGGTGGATCTGCTAATGTACCTTGTGTCTTCATTATAAGAGAAAGAGCTGTTACAGTCTTACCCAAGCCAGGCTCGTCACAGAACATCCCACCACGGAAGTCTCTGATGGTGGGGGCTGCCCCAGTGACTATTTCACCAGACACAGTATTTACATGAAAAATAAAGCCATCCTCAGTTGAAAAGGATACATACAATGGATGTGCCAACTTTTCAGCATTCCGCTCGCGATGCAACATCCATTCAACAGCTGTTTGCTGGTGAGGAAACAGTTTTAACTTGGTACATGGCATTACAGAAGCAGCCAAAGATCTTAGATGGCGACAAGTTGCAGAAACCCTAGCAAGGTCAATTGAGTCAAGGGGAGCGAGAATTTTGATCAAAATGTCATCAGATATCTCCCAAATCCCAGAACTCAAGGTGCCATCCACGGGTATTATCCTGAAACTATCAGGCTTCTGCTGTTTCCCTAAACCAGGTACCCTCTTAAAAATTTCATGAAGTTCAAAAAGAGTATTTTTTGAAGAATCACTCACATGGAAATGGAGCTTGCAACCAAGTACATGACAATCAGAAAGGTTCCAGATGCTCTCACTTGCACCCTGAGTCTTCCTATAATAATCTGAAGAAGAAAGCATTGATCTTCTTTCACCCCAATCACACCTGCAGCATTAGCAAACTAAGGCAGTCAGCGTTGCAAATCTTTTTTTTTTTCATTTTTGAGAGGGATTTTTTTTTGGGGGGGAGGGGCAAATATATATCACCATTCTAGAGATGGTTTTGTGTTTAAGAATTCAGATTGATCGTATGTATAACATCCCTTCAAAAAGCTAGTATAGCGTGCAGTTAATAATTAACTCGTTGATAAGAAAACACAAAAACAATGTAAATTCTTAATTGGATGTCAAATATATCAATTTAAAGATATTAGCACTTAGATTAGCAATTAAATATGATGATATTATGATGATATAATAATCCATCTGCTGTTGACCAAAATCTAACATGTAACCTTTTTAACACCTTTACAACACACATTGATAATCTGAGTTTTCATGTACAATCAGATGATGCAGCAAAAACATCTGAAACTGAAGTCTCAAAATAGGTACAGGGTATGGCAAAGTTTTAAAAATCTACGGCACGGGTAACAACAATATTTATTTAAATATCGGACCTTAAAATATATATTTATCTAAGTACGAGTTTTAATGTAAGGATAGTGTTGGGGCTTTCTTGGTCCAAAAACTGTCAATTTCCCCTTCTGAACCAATTCCCTGCAGCAGAATAGATTTTGCAGCCAGTTATAAGTTAATTGCTGTGTAGGTCAAACACGTAATATTTTGTCAAAAAAGCTTGTTATAAATCAAATTATGTCTATTCAATATTTACTCTTAAATAAATAGGTAAGTCTATTGGAGATCTCTGTCTCTCAAAAGTTTGAATATTTTGACCATTAGATCTGCTTTGAGATTTTCACTGGAATTTGTTTCTATTAAAATGAAAATCTCAGAATTAATATAACCTTTGAAAATTAGAACACTCACTAGCAGACTTACCTAAATAAACACAAATTGCGACTATAACTTGATATATTACAACTTCAACAATTGAGAGATTCTTAGGTGCACATCCCCATATATATATTTTTCCAACAACATTTACTGATATAACTATTTTCTCCAGTCAATAAATGTTATGGAACCACATGATCTATGACACAAAAGGACTTCACTCATCATTATTGATGCAAGACATGTAACAAGTCATTTCTCTCAAGATATCTCCAAACACACTCCCAACCTAGCCAATATCTCACTCAACTAAAATCAGCATATGTTTCATGTAGCTAGCTCCCCATCAAAATTACTATAGAAACAAAGTATTCCTAATCCAGTAATCCTTCTTATTTCATGTAGCTAGCTCTTAATCATGGAAACAAACCTCAAATGCCGGAACAGAGCACCGGCAGTGGAACCAGATTTCGGAAACTGCCAGCCACTCCACAATGCAACCGGGAGGTACACATCGACCAGTACAACAGCTCTCGCTCCTCCACAGGCTCCAATTTCAACTGAAACCACTTGAGCATCAATCTTCAAGCACTTACGACTAGCCAGAGCGTGTATCTGATTAACCACACTAACACTCCCATTCACCATCCCAATCTTCGTCATCCTCCTCTTCCTCAAGCTCCCACCACATCCAGCGACAACACCGTTTCTTCTTCTTCCAGCACCCTTCTTTCGCGAACGCGGCGGAGGCGAAACCTCGCCGTAATCCCTCTCCACCACTTGGCATTGCTCGGAATCAGCAGGAACCTCATCCGTCTCGGTCGTCGAGGAGTCCGCCGGCACCAAAACGACGCCGTATTCAGAACGAAAGCCGAAGGCGCCGACAGAAGTGTCGCCGAAGATTTCGCAGCGCTCCCGGAAACCTAGAGTGGCAGAAGGGTCGGGAAGCGAGGGAGTGAAAGAAAGAACCGTACAAAGGAAGCCGCAAAGCTTGTGGTCGGAGATGGAATCTTCATCCATTGGCGAAAGAAGGAGACTCCAAAAGCGAGGAAATCAAGGAACCAAATCCGAAAGCGTTGAGAAATTGTGCATCACCGAGCCGCATCCGAAAGAGCAGGTAGATGATGAACGATACGAAAAGTCCAATTTCTGAATTCCGACGCCAACAGATTGAAAATTCAAGGTTTTATATATAATCTAAACGACAATCAACTCTACTATAGTCTATAGTGGCCTTCCTGCTTCCGTAATCTTATTATCTTATTATATGCATAATAATACATTAATAGTATACTAACTAACGTCTTCACCAAAATATAATGCAAAAAACGGGGTAAATAATAGACTGTTCTCCTTATACTTAAATTTTTAAATTTCTTTCTTTTTAAAAATATTTCCTTGTTTTTTTCATAACAATAAAGTAATTTTTTTCTTTCATAAAATAGACATTATAACATAAAAATAATCAAATAAACACAATAAGAAAATAAGCCAAGAAAAAAATAAACTACAATCAAGTCAAATAATAAAAAGGAAATAAACCACTAACCCACTAACAAGGAAATAAATCACAATCAAACCAAACTATAAGAAGGAAATAAACTACAATAAAGAAATAAATTACGAGAAGGAAATAAAACATACAATAAGGAAATAAATTAATAAAACACATGAAGAAAATAAACATTCACACTAATCAGCCATTATTCGTTTTGGAATACTTCTTCTTCCTTAAAAACTTTGAATCTTTGTTCACTTTTATCAACTTTCCTCCATCATTGTTTCTCAGTTTATTTGCTCCTATAACTGCTCATCCTTCTTCATCTACTTTGTGTCCAAGTTTGAGAACTTCTTGTTTATTTAAATATCTTCTTTTTCATTTATATCTTGTTTTGTTCATCAATATTTCTTTTTATATTGTTTAGATTTGTTCATCTCCATCCAAATCTCCTTCTTCTATGTTCAGATCTGGATAGTTCATCCTTTGGTTATGCTCCATACCGGCGGATCCGGTATTCTTGACCGGTTCAGAACACATCCGATTCTTTAGCCAGATCGGACCGGACCAGTCACCAATTCGCGGTCCAACTGGTTGAATCGTCCAATCCAGTTTTAATATCGTTGTTAAAAAGTGACACTTTGATACTCTATTCTTTACACTATTAATATTTTGGTATCTTGCTGTTTCAAAAGTGACATTTTGGTACTCTCTTCTTTGCACAGTTAACATTTTCAAAATAACATCTACTTCCCTTTTAGGGGGTGTTCGAAAAGTCTTTTTTTTTTCCTTTCTTTCCTTTTTCAGGATCTAACTGGAAACATCTTAGCAATGTTGGGAATCGAAATGGAACAAAAACAAACTTTAAGTACTAAAATGAAATTTTGGCTAAATAGGAACCAAAATAAGATTTTGGTCTTTAAATAATAAATTTTAGGCAAAAACACTAATTTCCTCTCTAAACTTTGCACCAACTATCAATTTCATTCCCATTTTTTTTTTGTTAATTTTATCTCCAATGTTTTATACTTTGATCAATTTTGTCTTTTGACTAATTTCTTTCAATAAATTAACGATAGACTGCATCTGTTTTTTAATTTGAGTTTTTTTTTTCAATTAATTTTACATGACATATCATTAGTCACGTAAATTTTATCATTAATTTTGGGTAAAGTAAGAAAAAATGATAAAACTAACAAAATTGTGAAATAATATTAAAGACGAAATTGACTATTGATGTAAATTTTTGGGACCAAATTAATTCTTTTGCCTAAATTTTAAAATAATAGCAACATCCGAAACTAAAAAAACACCAAGGGTGTGTTTGGATTATAAGTATGTAATGAAATGATGATTTTATGTAATGAAATGATAATGAGAAAATTATGTAATGAAAATGTAATGAAAATGGTGTTTGGATTAGTTTGAGATGTAATGTAAAAAATAAGATGTGAAATTATGAAAAAGGGTATGTAATGATTGTGGTTGGTTGAAATAATTATATGGGTTTTTTTAAATTGTATAGGGGTAGAATTGATAATTGATAATGGAATGAGATAGAAATAAAAAAAAATGATATTTTGACTTTTTGGTTGTGGTTGTTATGAAATGAAATGGTAATGAAATTGTCTTGAAATTTGTGCTTAAGGTGAATATTTGTAATGAAGATTGCAGTTGTTTTATGTAATGAAATGAAATGACCAAAATGTAAATAATATAGAAATTTTAAAAACCTTCTATTTGGTCCACGATTTTATATCGATCCAACGAATTAGTCCTTACGAAGGGAAATGTATGTCTCGACCCATAAAAAAACGTATTCATCAATAATTTGGTCTCTCTTTCAATTTCAATGGCCAAAAAATAAATTTAGGGACCAAAATAGAATAATCTTTAAAAATTTATGGACCAAATAATTTATCTTTGACAAACAACAAATTATTATGCAGAATTTGATAAATAATTTCAACGGTGTACAGTACATACAAAAAAAAGATAATTATTTGAAAAAAATTATTTGAAAGATTACTGTTTTTTAATTTTTATACTACAAAAAATATTACTCATATATATACTAGCGAAGGGACGAAAATGTATATTTGAATTATATATATTTTTTTAATTTTGTTTTTCAGTTGTTGCACTACCAAAAATATTACTCATATATATACACTGGAGAAGGGACCAACATGTATATTTTTTTTGTATGAATTATATTTTTTTTCATTACCAGTTTTGAATTTTCTTTTGAATATGGTACACTAGAAAAAAATATTATTCATACATATACTAGATGAGGGATCAAACTGCAAATTTTTGGGGATTGAATTATATATTTTTTCCTTTTGTTGTTTTTGAATTTTGTTTTTATATTTTTTTTTAGAATATATGTAATAAATGAGGGAGAGAGGGGGTGAGTAAGAAAAAGAGGAAAAAAAAATAAGAAGAAATGATGAGTGGAGAGAGAAAGTTGTAAGTGTAATAAATGAGGATATTGAAAATTACTATTTTGCTAAATAGTTTTTTTATATTTGTATTATAGTATAGATAATTATAGGTATTTGAGTAGGGGTATGTTATTAATTGAGTATGAAAAATGTAATGAAATGATGTTGTAATGAAATGATATTTTTGTAATGACTTTGTAATTGGGAAACAAACTCATATTACACTGTAGCTTAAGTTATGTATTGAAAATGAGGATAATAAGTTTGAAATGATGTTGTATTTGGGAAACAAATACACCCCAAATCTCGCCCTCGAAACTGCCTTATATACGACATGTCGTACTTATCCCCCATGTTTTTCTTCTTTGATATAAAGGTGAAATAGCCTAGATCTCTGTATAAAAGCAAAATCCTCGAAACCTCACCCTCGAAACAAAAGGCATATCAATCAGATCATCACATGGCTAGAGATAGCTGCCTCGCTCGCGTCACCACCGGAGCCGCCCTTGGCGGCGCTATCGGCGGCGCCGTCGGTAAGCCTCTTGTTAACCCTTTTAGATATTTCTCTTCCCGAACGAAAAAATAATTAGCTTTATTACTTTCTCTTGTTATCGGAACTAAACCTTTCGTTGTTTGCTTCGAATTACGCAAAGTGAATATTAATTATATACTAGTGTGCTTTGCAAAAGATTAATTTAAATTTCATATTTATTACGTGTACTGGGTACTGGTGTGTTTTGTTGTTAGATGGTACTGGTAGTTCCTTTTTCTTAAGGTGTGGTTTTTATTAACTGTAGGTGCCGTTTATGGAACATATGAGGCTATTCGGTACAAGGTATGTCTTCATATATACATATATTTTTTTTGTATTGCAGTATTTTTGTTCGTTCACTATTTGTTGATGAAGTGGTAATAATTTGTTATGTGATTGTGCCATCTCATTCATATTTGTATGTGTTCAAGCTGTAAGATCAAATTTATTACTCTTGTTAAAATATTATAGTAATCTTCATACAGTGACTGATAACGGAAGCTAGGGCTTAATGTAATCTGGGAAAAATTAAGCTCATTATGTCTGATATAGGGGAAGATATATGGTTTAAAATTGGACTACAATGCTTTTGTGATTGCAATATCTGCAAGTATTAAAAAACATTGGAAACCAAAATTCGATAAGGAGTTTTTATTGATTTGTCTTTTTAACTTTTAAGCTTCAGAAAATGCATGGTAAGGCAACAAAATAATGCAGAGGATTACCAATGACTGTTAATGGTTAGCTACTGCATAACAAACTTAATTATTTGAACAACTTGTTTTCAGAAGAGAGACTTGGTTTGAGTTTCATCATGGTATGTTTCGTGTGATTCAATATTTCATCATGGGCAAGTTTATATGCATCAATATGACTTATTCCTCAACTTTGTACCCCAATTTCAGTCTGTGCCCCGTTTTCTTTTCATGCTATTGTGTCCTTTCACATGGTGTAAGCATCTTATATTGCATCTAACCAATCATCATTCGTAAAGTGCTTAGAGGAACTTAAGACACCATGGTGCCAGCAAGAGTAAATCTACAAGACATGTTAATAGTAGAACTATGCCCTTAGATGAATGATATGTTTCTTAGCTATGATGTGTCAAAGCCCTTGGTCTGAAGCCTGGCTTACTTGTCTCCTTTATATATCTACTTTGATTTCTCCCTATTAAATTCCTCATTTGTATCTGTTTGCTCAGGTGGGCAACTTAGATTTTCCCAATTTCAAAAATCCTAACCATTTTTAATTCTTTGCAAATTTGCCTTAAGTTCTATTAAACCTAGAGTTACTTTGTGCCAGTATTGTTGGGTGTTGACCAACCTGGAGCAGTTACATAAACCTGGAATCCTACGTCATCTTTGTTTCAATCTGATTATTTTAGAGATTCTTATTTGCTTCAAATTCTCATAAAATAGATGCTTGTCAAAATGAATATCTTGAAGAAAATAACTTCTAAGCAATTTAAAACTGTTACATCTTAAAAGGCAGGAACCTTGATGAATAAAATGTCATTTTCTAAGCTGTTGTGAGTGAAGTGATGGAGATCAATTGTCACCAACTGCCAACAGGGAGGTTTAGGAGAATTTGTAACTTTCTTGTATTTGAATTTTTTAGAGGTGGATACTTGTGAAGCACCGATCTTTGCCAACCTTGCTATTAGAGGATTCCTAACTTTTGGTAGCATACAATTGTGGTTAGGTCCTGGAGACTTTAGCATCTAGTTTTCTTTGTTGCATGCCGTGGCATAACATCACCAAGGTCTCTTTGGAGCTTGGATTTATATTTAACTATAATACTGATTCTGTTAGAATCCACTGCTATATTTAACACCAAAATGCTATATAAATCCCACTTTCTGATGGAGAGTAGGTTGATGCAGTAGACACACAACAGAAATCTCACAGAAGCACTCCTAAAGACAAAGAACACTCACAAAGATAGCTGTAACATTAGGGTGTCTAGCTTTCAAGAGGCCAGACTCTCCCATACCATTTCCCAACATTTTCTTTGAACCTCACTCTCTCTGGGGTCTGCTTACAAATACCGGACCCTAGATGTTGTTATGCCCTGCTCTTCCGTCAATCCCTTGGGGTCCTGTCCTTTTCTTCTCTTCCTTTCTTCTTCTTGTGTATGCTTTAACTAAGGTGGGCATAACAGATTCTAATTCATGCTTTAGACTTGAAGATCGGGTTGGAACAATAAAACGTCTTTTGTGCTGAGGTGCATTTCATGTTAGCCATAAGGTGTGTCATAAATGCAAATGCTCCCTCTATATCACCTTACATTTTACCTGGACAGACTGTTAAAGATATATTTCCTATCTAGTAAACTGAAGTTATTACTTCCAATTCCCAACCAACTGTCTAAGCTGAAAAAATTGTCAGGAGTGATAAATAAGTTTAGGAGATAGAACATTAATCCCCAAATGTATACATGTTATGGTTTAAAATCTTGTCAATTCTTGTATTTCTTTTTATATCTGCTTCTAACTTTTCAAAATTCTACAACCATGGGCCTTTCCTGTTAATTACATTTTGCTTGGATATATCCTAAAGACAAGGCATATTGAAACCATGCAGGTTCCTGGTTTCCTAAAGATAAGGCATATTGGGCAGACTACTCTTGGAAGTGCAGCTGTATTTGGTTTATTCCTTGGTGCTGGAAGCTTGATACACTGTGGCCGGTAATCATGGTTGCCAGAGAGGAATTTACAGATTTTCCCTAGTACTACCCCCCCGCCCTTTTTTCCCTTTTTTTGTCCCTCTTCCCTTATTTTTCCAAGTTTTTTTAGTAGAGTTATGTTCTGAAATTGTTGCTTATTTTTCTGACATAGATTTATCTTTTTTTTTTAAAAAAAAAGTCGTCAATCTGAACACATTTATTTTCAATTCGGAATGTGGTTTTTGTTAGGAAAAAAAAAAAGTCAATCTAAATAGGCCCTTATTACTTTTGAGCTTCATATTAAGTTTTAAATTCTTGCTAGCTAGAAGCTTAGAATAAAGCAGATCATTTGTGGTTTGCCTCTGTAATACGCCAAATCATGGCCCTTGTGATCTGGCCATAGCTAAGGGTGCGTTTGCATTAGCTTTAGAAAAAAGTGCTTCTTTTTTTCAACTTTTAATAATAGAGCTTTTATTTTAAAAATAAGCTATTTATGTTTGGATGTCACAGTTAAAAGTACTTTTTATATTACAAATGATGTTTGGATGTAAATTTATAAAAGTGCTTTTTAATATGTGAAATTTACCAAAAAGGACATCTCAAAAGTACTTCTTTTATTATGTGTTTGGATGTAAAAGCACTTAATATAAAATTATAAAATTTTAACTAATTTATCCACTAATCTTAAATTTTAGACATGTATTATCATAATAAAATTGTTCGAATAACAAAGTAATGAAAAAATATATATCACCACATAATAACAATTAAAAAAAGTAGAAAATAATTACAATACCACGTAATAATAATTTAAAAATGTTCAGAAAATACTAATTAAATTATTCAAAGCTTTAATGACGAGGCCGACTAGATAACTGGTTCCTGATT
>QANZ01005411.1:83446-119021 GCA_003254925.1 Chamaecrista fasciculata
GATGACTTTTTCTCTCTTGTTCGTTTGTAAACTAAAATTCAACCAAATGCACACTATGAATCAACAAACACAAAACTATTGATCTAACTTCAGTATCATTAAAAGCTCACAAAAACTTCCCTATGATCACAAAATATAATTAACTAGAGAAGTGAAAGCTAATGCTATAGGGTGGGATGTCAAATGGAGAGGGAATTTACAACTAATTAACCAGCAAACAAGACTTTTTTATGCAAAACAGAGCAATTTTATAAATATTAATCCATTACAAAGAAAACCCATCTACAATCAACTTGTACTTGTGACCATGGTGTCAAAACAGCAATTTTACAAAGTGATATAGGAACCAGATCGGGGTAAGCAAAGCAATTCCAATCACATATAGGAAACATCTCTCCCCAGATAAACCCTCCCTGGACACCAAATTCACGGATTCCTAACACCCAGGTTTTCAGTCGGAGATTATCATGTCCCCTTCCTCCCTCGAAACTTCAAAACTACAAAACCGTAATATTTTAAGAGTAAATTTTCTCATGCTTTCTCATAGTTCTCATGCGTTTACACCCTACCCATACCGTTGGCGAATCGCTAGAAAGGGAAGAAGAAAACTGTAAAAGCAAGAAGAATGAATGATGAAGAAGAAGGAGACGAACCTAATGAATGCTCTCGCGAATGATGAAGAATGAGACGAACCGAAGAAACCTGATGAATTTGACTTGATGAATGATGAAGAAGAAGGAGACGAACCTGTGCGCCGTAGAGGAAGAAGCACGGAGACTGCGAATGAGTGAAAAAATTAGGTCAATAGGAGGAAGGGTAAAGTTGTAATATCAAATATTTAGTAAGGTTATTTTTGTCCTATAAAAGTAAAAATAGTGCTTCTCCGTGTTTTTATTTAGCTCTACCGCACCCTCTTTTTTTGGAAGCTAGAAAATCCAACTTCTGAAAAAAGCCCCTATTCAACTTTTTTTTTAACTTCTGTTTTTTTTTCTAAAGCCCATCCAAACACTTAAAAATATTTAAGAAGCACTTATATTTAAAAATGAAGTGCTTTTTTCCTAAAATAAGCTTAACCAAACGCACCCTAAGTCTCTTTTATGTGTGTTGGAGCTTTAGCTAATTCTCTTGATCTAAACGCACAGTTTGGCTTAGCTAATTCTGCCTCTACTGGGAATGATGGGGATTACAAGGGATCCGTGTGAAGCTTTGACAGAACTTACGTAGCTAATGACATGTAATGTAAAATTTATAGAAAAAGAAACTCAAATCTTAAATTAAAAAATAAGATGAAGTTTGTTGTTAATTTATTGGAAAAAGCTAGTCAAAGGATAAAATTGACCAAAATATGAGATATTGTGAATAAAATTGATTGCAAAGTTAGATTAGGAATGAAATTAACAATTGGTGTAAAGTTTAGGGACTAAAAAGGTGTTTTGCCTTCTTTTTATTACTATCTTTATGAGAAATGAAGCTCAGCTTCATGGACTTTAAAGCCTATGTTTGAATGGGGTCTTTTTATGGAGGAAAGGGGAAGGGAGGGATGAATATTATTTTTGTGTTTGGTAGGTTGAAATTAAAAAAAACAAATAATGTGTGATTCATTTTTAATCACCTGTTATATTATGTAAAAAAGTACAGGGAGCTAATCTTTCATTCCTTTTCATTTTCTTTCAATCTCTTCATTTCTTTTTTCTTCCCTTCTCGGTAGTAAGTGTGATTGGGAATCAAAAGGTAAAGATAAGAAAATAGATTTTTGGCCAAAAAAAAAAGGAATATATCAAAAGAGAATGCCAAGAGCTAAGTGTTATTTTTTAGTCTTTTCTCTATTTAATTAGAGTAGTCAATAAAAAAACAAATTGACTTCTGAAAGTAAGTTGCTCATCTCATACTTGAAAGAGTGAAATTCATCATATCTTTTTATTTTAAATTCAAATGTTATGAATTTAAAACTATGTGTTACTTTTGAGTAGTTCTTTTTATGACTAATTAAAATTAATGTCAAATGAGATCAAATCACATGACGAAAGTAAGTTTAAGATTAAAAGTAAAAGATTTTAAACTTATCCCATATTTTAAAAATCAATCAGTATTTGATCAAGAAATATTTCTGAATTGTTTTTCAATTATACAAATGGGTCAACTATTTCTTTACCACCAACTTTCTTGTCCCGGTGTCCCCTACATATCCATTCTCGTTTGTCATGACGCAGTGGCGTTAGAAATATGTAAGAATTTCTCAGCCATTACACAATATATAGCCATTAATTCATTCATCTGAAGAAATACAAAAAGAAAGCCAGAGGGAGTGAGAATTCTGAGCCTAAAACCAGAAACGTTCAAAGTAATAAGGAAGCAGTGATCTCAACAACATATATCATACATACATAGCTAATTTTGGCAACTCAAAGGTAAGCAATGAACCATTCTGTAGTTTCTTCAAGTAGACACATGTTTCTCAAGATGGAAACCTCTTCCCTGCTAGCTAGTTTTGACTTCCCATTTCATTCAATAGCAATATGTAAATTTTTTCCCTTTTCTTTAATATTTCGCAATTATTTTTTACCAGAGACAATTTTATTTAAAAGATTTGTTAGATATTAAATATAAACACTTCTCTTTGATAAATCTAAATTCAACTAGACAGAAGTCAACGTATAGTTCAACAATACAATTTTGTTTTTTGAAGAAAAATTTGATTCACAAGTATGAATGCTTCTGCACAAAACATGGGTCACCACAATATATATATTAACTACTCCTCCTTTTTTTTTTGGTCACAAAATGTCAAAAATGCAATATTTTAATTCGAGATAATGATCATTTTCAACTAATATCTCACCTACTTCAATAAATATTGATTCCCATAGACCATAGTGAATTTCTGTTATGGGTTTTTGCTCAATTTGGATTTTTAATTTATTTGTGGTGAATTTTTAATATATTATTATTTGCACTTTGCAGAGTATTGGCATGGAATATGGTATTCCTCATTGGAGAGGTACTATGGAGGGCGCTGATTGGCTGGTTTTCTTTGTGCTTTACTTTCTCTACACAAATATCCCATCATTCCTAATTTCCTATAATTAGCTTGGTTTTTTTATTTTAATAATACAAAAAAATAAAAAAAAATAAAAACAAAAAAAAGATTTTGATCACCCAAAAAAAAATTATTTCCCATATGGGTGCCACGTGACACCCGTTTATTTTTAATTTTTTTTTTCTTTTTAAAAAATGAAATCATAGACATCACTGTAATTTTATTTTCTTTTTTTAAAAAAATTAAAAATAAAATCGCAAACTTGACTACGATTTCATTTTTAATTTTTTTTAAAAAAAATTAAAATCGCACAATAATTGATTTTATTTTATTTTCAATTTTTTAAAAGAATAAAATAAAATTGAACCCCATAGTTTGACCTGCGATTTGCAGTCAGAGGAGGGAAAAAAAATATTGAACCGTGTCGCACACAAGTATTGAACCCCTCATACTTTACATAAAATAAAATTTTCTCCCCCATTCCGTTGAGCCAGAACATGCGTATTGATTGCAATTTCAACAACCAAAATGTTATATAAAGTATGTCCTGTGATCTAAAAAAATACAAAATTGCCCCTAAAATTATTGACAAAGTAACATGTTGAGATGGGAAATTTGAGAAATTTCAAGTTCAAGTAGAATTTGAAATCGCGATAAATAAATGACCGGCGAACAATTTTGGCTAGTTGTTTCGATACGTTTTCGTGAGATCTAGAGTACAGAAGTACCAAAAATGAGTTTCGAGATAGTACGGAGAGAAAACGTAGGATATTTTAGGTCAAAACTTTAAACGAAGATATCGGGAGCTATACAAGTCAAAATTCAGCAAATGATATATGAATTTCGGGTAACTTTTCGAGACAAGGCCAACCTAAACTCCGTAGGGTTTGGCCGCCTCCGCTTCGTCAAAACACGTCGTTTGCTTGCTTAAAATTGGCTTTTCTTTGTTTGCTTGGTTGTTTAATTATTATAGACATGGCAACATGTTACTTTGTCAATAATTTTAGGGGCAATTTTGTATTTTTTTCCCTCCTCTGTGCAACACGGTTCAATACTTGTGTGCGACACGGTTCAATATTTTTTTTCCCTCCTCTGACTGCAAATCGCAGGTCAAACTATGGGGTTCAATTTTATTTTATTCTTTTATAAAAATTGAAAATAAAATAAAATCAATTATTGTGCGATTTTTTTTTAAAAAAAATAAAATAAAATCGCAGTCAACTGTTCGATTTTAATTTTTTAAAAAAAAAATTAAAATGAAATCGCAGTTAAGTTTGCGATTTTATTTTTAATTTTTTAAAAAAAAAGAAAATAAAATTACAGTGATGTCTGCGATTCATTTTTTAAAAAGAAAAAAAAAATTAATAATAAACGGGTGCCACGTGGCACCCATATTGGGAATAAATTTTTTTTTGGGTGATCAAAATCTTTATTTTTTTTTTATTATTAAAATAAAAAAACCTGCTTAGCTTGAGTGCTTTTTCTCTTTTTCTTCTATTCTTTGTGTGTGTTCGATAAAGTAAGAGTGTATATATTTTAAGATAAATATTTTTTATTTATGTTTTTTATTATTAAGTTAAAATTTTAATTTATTAGCTTATATAGTAGTATAGCTAAAAATTGGTCTTACTCGTTATATTATATATATATATATATATATTATAACTAGCTAGTGGATGAACTGCTGAGGCAACCCAGTAATAACTGGAGGATCGCCCTTTCAAATCACAGGTTTAAAATCAAGGAGATCTGGCCCTGAATTGATTGTTTCGTCCCGGGAGTTTGATGTTTCATGTAGTTTTTTATTTCTCTTTTTTCCCTTCCTCTGTTATGTTCAATTCAAAAAAAAAAACTAGCTAGTGTTATCTACTATATATAAAAATTCCTTTTCTAAAGGAAATTATGATGTTAAATTAAAATTTTAAATAAATTATAAATATTAAATAATTAATTTTTTAAATTTTAACCAATCACTTTTTTAAAAAAAATATGTAATTAAGGATTGATGATTGTGGATAGATCATTGATGTTTGCTTAATTATATTGAGTGGTTCCTGTGAGTGGACATTTTGATTGTTAGTGAATTTAATTTGATATGAATGGTAACATTTGGATGTCGTACTTAATTCCACAACAATCTTATTCTTCTCCAATATTATATATCATATGGAATCTAAGAGTATGAGTTAATTTTTGGTAATGAAAAAGTTTAAATGATTTAATTATAAAAAATATACAAAAAAAAAATTATAATTAAAAAATATTAATAGTAAGATAAAATATGTTTTTTAATCATTAAATTTATCTCCAAATTATAATTTAATACTTAGATATTAAAAATATACTTTTTGTCCTTGATTTTTTTAACAAACATAATCTATTTAGTCTGTATAAAAAATATTTTAGAGACTAAATAATTAACATTTATAAAAAAAACAGAAAACTAAAACTAAAAAGTAATATATAGAGTTTCTCAAAAAGTTTGTGTATTTTTCTTTTCTTTGAATAAATCCATCTAACATGTGATTATAATTTGATAGAAAGATGTGGACTTGTGGAGAGGTTGAAAATAACAACAAAAATTAATAATATATAGTTTGACAGGGAAGTTCTTGTTAATGGACAAATTAAATTCACTAACAATCAAAATGTCCACTCACAGGAACCACTCAATATAATTAAGCAAACATCAATGATCTATCCACAATCATCAATCCTTAATTACATATTTTTTTTTAAAAAAGTGATTTGTTAAAATTTAAAAAATTAATTATTTAATATTTATAATTTATTTAAAATTTTAATTTAACATCTATAATTTGCTTTAGAAAAGGAATTTTTATATATAGTAGATAACACTAGCTAGTTATAATATATATATATATATAATTCAATCAAATATTCAACACTATCTTGGAGAGATTATATGCATTGGCATTAGGAATAGGACTTGATTAATTAATAATATATATATATATATTGTTTTAGTTAATTAATTGGGTTTTGCGGTGATTATTACTTTTTTTAATATAAAAAGTAAATGAATTTTATACATCAAATTGTTTTTTATATTTAATTTCTCTCAAGATCTATATCTCTCCCACTNTTTTTGTAATAAAAAATTTAGGTGAGGAGATGACGTCCCAGTCAAGGGTCAGGGCAGGCCTCCGGGCTCAAATAGCACTTACAGATAACCCATCAAATGAGATATCACCAGGAATCGAACCCGAGCCATGCAATTGTCATGGGCGTAAGATGTCAAACCTCATTAGCGTATAATGTCACTTTTAGTTGTGCTTTCAAAAATATTTTTAGATTAATTATACACTCAATTTTTTTTTGGTCAATTGTACTCTAAAACTTTAGGAATATCAAGAGTACTTTTATCCTATATTTTATTTATAACATGTTAATGTAATATTTTTTATTTTGGTAATTTATTTATTTATTAATGGTCTAATACCAATTGAACCCCAATTAAAACTATTAAAGTATTAAGCCTTTTAGCAACTGCTTCCACCAAATTGAATCACCGGTCCGTATTGGGCCCAAAAAAAAAAACACCGGTCCGTACGATTTTAAAAACATTGGCTATTGCTTATTAGTCCTTACTTTACTCTTTCTTTAGTCTTGAATCTTCGCCTTCACAGTACGCTCGCGCACTCACTAGTTTACCGTTGCAATCTCGTCGTGTCTCGCTACAACGGTCTTATTTCGCAGATTGAAACTTTGAAACTCTTTCGCTCTTGCTCGTCTTTCGTCTTCTATATTCGCAATGCGAAACTCAAAATCTTCTTCTTCCATCGTCTCCACCGAGCAGCGAAATTGGAATACCCTTTTCCATGGCATGGTTCACATGATTCGGACCCAACAACAACAGTTCCTCAAAGATCGCAAACTTTTTGAAGATATCATCAAAATTCAACGTGATGGATGGGAATCTGATAATCGTCTTTACAAGGATCACCTTTCCGAGGTACTTTTCCTATTTGTTGTTTCAGATTTTAATTTCTCGACAGATTCTAGGGTTTCTGAGTTTAGTGGATTCCCGAAAATTTCTCATATTTTCTTCGAAATGTTTCGTAGCTGGAGGGAACTACTTCAATTTATGTAGAAACGAAAACACAGAAAAGTTTTAATTTTCAGATACTTCAACCCTACTTCAACCCTTCTTCGCCTTCTTCAAGTTTTGTTCTTTTTTGTTGCCACCCCTTTCTCCCTCCGTTTCTTGTTTTCTCTGTGCGTTTTCAAACGCATCCCTCCAGTCTCCTTTTCCCTAATTTAATTTTTTGGTAGGGTTTCGCCTTAATGAAACCCACCTCCTTCCCTCCTCCAAATTCACTAAACCCCTGATTCTCTCTCTCCTCTGTAACGCCTTTCGCCCCCTGTTTTGAGTTTACAATTTTCTGCGGCGATTTCCCAAAACGCGGTTTTTTTGTCCGTTCTCATTTTATAGCATTGGTGCCGTTGTTTTGTATTTCTGCTCAATTCGCTCTCCTCCATGCTCACCATTTGTTCAATTTCTGAGGATTCGGTGATTGGCTCTGCATCGAAGCTTCCCTCCGCTTGGTCTTTGAAGATGAAGTTGGAGAAGACGAAGAACGGACAAGTGCGTATGATACTGTTTATATTGAAGGCTGTATTCAATATAAACTCTAAATGTTTATATTGAAGCCATAACATCATAAATTCGACTTACGAAGTTGAAGACGAAGAAGACGAAGTTGGAGAAGACGAAGAAGATTAGAGGGAGAGAAGTTGGAGAGGATGAAGCTGCGCGAACCCTAAATGTTTTTTGCGAAAACGCCAAGCCAAGTCTTTTTTATATAGATTGAATTGATGATTTGTAGATATTGTGGATTCAGTCCAGAGAAGTTATTAAATGTTACATATTGATCCTAACTTACTCCATCTCATTTGATTTTGCCACGTCAGCATCCCAGTCAGACTGCCACGTCACATTTAACGGCGAAAATTGGACGGAAGTGACCAGGGGACTAACGGTGAAACTTTTTGCGAAGGTTTGGGACCAAATCTGCAACAAAAATAGTTATGGGACCAAATTGAAACCTTAGTCATAGTATTGGGACCAAAAGTGCACTTAAGCCTTAATTTTATTATTCCCTAATATTTTAAACAAGAATTTAATTGTAAATTATTTAACAATTAATTTATATTTAAATTTGTCCAACAAATTTAAATACCACAATCATAGATATTTATTTAAGACAAGATTTAATGTCCTAAGACATTTAACTATGTCTTAATTGTGTCACCAAAGTGACTCACGAATTAACCCTAATTCGTGTCCCAAAATTAGCATCTTGATCCTGCTCATGTGTGACCCAGCAGGCCTCACGTGTAGTTGGCAGCAAGTCATCTTATGACTCGCAAGTCGTGAGTGGACTCTAGCAAGCCATCACGACTACCCAAAACACGCGAGTTATCGCTTTAACGTTTTAACGATTTAACCTAAATACCACCTTGTCATAATTCCTATTGTCTCACGATATTTTGGTCATGGATTAGGCACGGGAATGTCATCCATAATCCAAACCATAACTTTCTCGATTTCCTGAGTTAGTCCCAATTCCCAGCGTGGCCACGCATTTCTTGGACAGACTCATCGAGGGCGCCAGTTAAATATCTCTCATCTTAATGAGGGACAAAATCCCATCTTGGTCAACCACATTCCTTTGCATGGTAATCAACCAAACCCGTACCTAGCCTGTATGGCTACCCTGCTACGGGTAACGTTGGACTAGGCCAAAGTTTGACAACTACAATGCCGGAATAGTCAAGACCTCAGGTCTAAGGCTATCGTGACAGGTGTACAGGAGAGGCTCGCTTATGACTAAACCCATGCAGGACTCTCCGGGTCGGTCCAGCAACTTGTAACCTTTACATAATCGCACCATGACTCTCGAGAAGCATCTAGTGCATGTATCTCTATACACCGAGGTCATGCTGGTCTTGGTTCATTTACGCTCCCACGTGAATGATCGACCAGGGACAGTTTTAGATTAATTATCATATAATTAATCAAGGATTGTTATCATAGTAAACACGCTAATAATATGATAACCATTAATTTAACTCCATAAATTAATTAATATGTTCAAAACATATTAATAAAATGATTGGCCCTAGGGCACAATCTCCAACACTGGACACATCAGACCTGAATGCCCACTCCTTAAGAAAAGATTCCAAGAAAAGAAGAAAGCTATGATGGCTGAATCAACATGGGATGATGATGACGAACTACTAGCTGAAGAAGACAACGAGGAACTTGCAAACCTATGTCTCATGGCCAAATCAGATGAAGAAAAGGAGGTAACTAAAAATAATTTTACAGATTTAAATGTTGATGAAGTTATTGAAGAATCTATCAAAATTCTAGAAAAATATTATGATCTCAAAGATAAATATAATCATCTGAGAAGGGAATATGTTGAACTTGAAAATAAATTCACTAGAGAAGAAACTGCTCTAAGAGAGGAAATCAAAATCCTCAAAGAGAACTGTGCTGAAAAGGAAGACCTCCTTCAGGATTCAATTAACTACAAGAGAGAACATAATATGAGAATCAATTACCTAGCCAAAGATAATGGCAAGCTAACACGAGAAAATGAGGATATCAAGAAGATGAACGCAATCCTCAAAAAGGATCTAGAAAATTTTGTAGGAAGTAGCAGGAAGCTTGATATGATGTTAGGATCACAAAAATGCTATTATGATAAGGCTGGCCTAGGATATGGAAACAGATCAAAAGGAAAGGAAGCTATTAATTCTGAATCTACTTCTTCTAAAAAGAAATTCATAGCCTTCATTAGACAAAAATGTTATAAGTGCAGAAACAAAGGACATCATGCAGGTGATTGTGACGTAACAGGAGAAACATGCAGGGCTAAAAACCCTTTTCAAAGAATCAAAATGATATGGGTTACCAAAGGATCCATTGCAAGATCCAGAACTAACAATGTAAGGACCCAATGAAAGTTGGGTACCTAAATCCTGTCATATTTACTTCTTGCAGATATGTCTCAAGTCCAAAGCAAAATCAGACTACTGGTATCTTGACTCAGGATGCTCTAGACACATGACAGGAAACAAAGAAAGCTTCCTATCCTTGACCAAGCAGGAAATGGGAAATGTAACCTTTGGAAATAACCTCAAAGGAAGGATAGTCGGTATCGGTAAAATTTCACTTTCTTTCTCTTTATCCATAGATGACGTATACTTGGTCGAAGATTTGAAACTTAATCTAATCAGTATCAGTCAACTATGCGATAAAGGTCATCGAGTATTGTTTAGTACTGAGAAATGTTCCATCTATGAGAAAGGAAGCGATAAAATTCTGATTGAAGGAACTAGACGTGAAAACATCTATGTCCTGCAAGCAGAAGCAATATCCTTCTCTTCTCATTGATGCCTTGCTTCTACCGCTGACCAAACTTGGTTATGGCATAGAAGACTAGGACATGCAAGCATGGGTAAGATTTCAAGGTTATCTAAGCAAGACTTGGTGCTAGGACTTCCTAAGCTTAATTATGTTAAGGATAACGTTTGTGATGCGTGTCAAAAAGGAAAGCAGGTTAGACACTCCTTCAAAGCAAAGGAATTTGTGACAACATCAAGACCCCTGCAACTAACTCACATGGATCTATTTGGGCCCATGAGAGTTCAAAGCATAGGAGGAAAGCTCTATGGTTTTGTCCTGGTTGATGACTACTCACGCTACACATGGGTATACTTCCTAGCTCATAAAAGTGATTGTTTTGAATATTTTAAATCCTTTTGTTTGAAAGTGCAGAACGAAAAAGGATACCTCATTACAAGTATAAGAAGTGACCATGGCAAGGAATTTGAAAATCAAGACTTTGATGAATTCTGTGAGGAATATGGCATAAGTCACAACTTCTCAGCTCCAAGAACTCCTCAACAAAATGGTGTAGCGGAAAGGAAGAACAGAACTATCCTAGATATGACCAGGACCATGCTACTAGAAAACAACCTTCCCAAGTTACTATGGGCAGAAGCTGTCAGTACTGCAACTTACATTCTCAACCGATGTCTTGTAAGACCCATCCTGAATAAAACACCATATGAACTGTGGATGGGAAGAAAGCCAAACATCAGCTACTTCCATGCATTTGGATGCAAATGTTTCACTCACATAAACAACAAGGAGGATACTTGAACATTGGACGCAAGAGCAGAAGAAGGAGTATTCATAGGCTATTCAACCACAAGCAAAGCATACAGAATATACTTCAAAGAAAACCATAAGATTGAGGAAACCATTCATGTCGTCTTTGATGAATCAAATCCTGCACCTCAAATCTATGAAGATGATGAATCAGAAGATGAACCAGAGGAAGTCAGAACACCAATTCAGGAAATAGATAGTCAGATTGATGTCCTGAGCGAACCAGAACCTCAAGAAAATGAAAAACAGGCAACAGACTCTCCTTCCTCGTCCCTAAATCAAAATGCAGGATCATCTCAAAGAGGGACCACTACTGAGGAAATAAAGAAGCTACCACGTGAATGGAAAGGAGACTCAAGCTACCCACATAAATTTCTGATTGGAAATCTGAATGAAGGAATAAGGACCAGATCATTAATAAAAAGCATGAACCACACTGCATTTATGTCTCAAATTGAGCCCAAAACCATTGATGATGCTCTCCAAGATGAATCCTGGATCTTAGCCATGTAGGAAGACATTAACCAGTTTGAAAGAAATCAAGTCTGGACCTTAGTACCTGAACCAAAAGATCAATCAGTCATAGGAACCAAATGGGTCTTCAGGAACAAACTGGATGAACAAGGAAACGTGGTAAGAAACAAGGCTAGGTTAGTAGCTCAAGGTTATAATCAAGTAGAAGGAATTGACTATGATGAAACATATGCACCTGTAGCTAGACTAGAATCTATTAGAATGTTTCTTGCATATGCATCCTTCATCAATTTCAAATTATTTCAAATGGATGTGAAAAGTGCCTTTCTGAATGGTTACATGAATAAACTAATTTTTGTTAAACAACCACCTGGTTTTGAGGATGTTCATAGACCCAATCATGTTTTTAAATTGCATAAAGCTCTCTATGGTTTGAAGCAAGCTCCTAGAGCTTGGTATGAAAGGTTAAGTGGATTTTTACTTGATCAAGGGTTTTCCAAAGGAAAAACTGATACTACACTTTTCATCAAAAATAAAAGCAAGATATCCTGATTGTACAAATATATGTAGATGATATTATATTTGGGTCTACTAATGAACACATGTGCAAGGAATTTTCCAAGATCATGACCAGTGAATTCGAAATGAGTATGATGGGGGAGATGAACTTCTTCCTTGGACTTCAAGTGAAACAACATAAAGAAGGAATCTTCATCTCACAAACTAAATATACTAAGGAACTCATCAAACGATTTGGAATGGATCAAGCCAAGGAAACCTCTACTCCAATGAGTTCATCCATAAAACTTGACAAAGATGAAAAAGGTAAACCTGTAGATCAAAAATTGTATAAAGGTATGATTGGTTCCCTACTTTACTTAACTGCCAGTAGACCAGACATAATGTTCTTTATATGTCTTTGTGCGAGATTTCAGAGTGATCCTAAGGAATCACATCTAACAGCCGTGAAAAGGATATTTAGATATCTTGCAGGAACTGTAAAATACGGACTATGGTATCCTAAGGAAGCCAACTGTGACTTGGTTGGATACTCTGACGCTGACTTTGCAGGATGTAAAATAGATAGGAAAAGCACCTCAGGAACCTGCCAATTCCTAGGACATTGCCTAGCTTCATGGTTTAGCAAGAAACAAACCTCTGTTGCGCTTTCCACTGCTGAAGCGGAATACGTAGCAGCAGGAAGTTGCTACGCTCAAATCCTTTGGATGACTCAACAACTCAAGGACTATGGATTGAATTTCGACAAGGTACCAATTAAATGCGATAATACTAGTGCTATTAACCTGTCAAAGAATCCTGTGCAGCATTCCAGGACAAAGCATATTGAGATTAGACAACACTTCCTGAGGGATCATGCTCTGAAAGGAGACATTGAACTGGAGTTCATACCAACTAAGGATCAACTAGCTGACATCTTCACAAAACCACTGCCCAGTGAAGGATACTTCAAGATAAGAAGAGAACTAGGTATGACTGAGGAACCATAACATCTCAATATACTTCAATTAAAGGAAACATCAGTAAGATCACAAAACATGAGGATATGCAAGGTACACACTCTTAAACCATTTAGTTAACATTTTTATACGTGTGTTCTTGAGGATATGAACAAGGAATGAAAGTTACGTCCACTACATCACATTTTCAAAATTGTTTTTTTAATCCATTAATTAAATTCATTCAAAATCCATAAACGTCATTTTCTTCTTCCTCCTAAATTTTCGGACTCAAATTAAAATATTTCCATGATAACCGCCTAAATTTTTCCCTCTCACTTATTTCCTTTTTCAAAATTCAAAAATTTCCAAAACCTCTCTCTCTCTCTCTCAGTAACCGCCTCCTTGCTCAACATATATACATTCATACATTCACTCCTCATTGTCAAACCCTAATCTCAATCTATTCACTCTCTCATTCCACTCGCTGAGATTTCTCGAGAAGCCCTGTCTTTCAAACTCCTCACCATCACTTATCTATTCTTCTTCTCTTACTTCTCGTAAATCAACCTTGCCTCCTTCACTCCACTCTCTATTCCTCATCGCACTCCTTCCAGCAAATGGCATCTAATGTGAAGAATGCTGAAGCATCCCCTTCCTCCAAGTCTAACATCACGGAAGCTGGAAATCCCTTCAAGAATGACTCGGCAGAGGAAGCATTCAAAAAGATCTTCTCAGCGAAGGATCCAGTACCACCGAGGAACATCAACGACACATTCGTTGAAGGTCTGGGTTATGACTGCTTCAAGCTAATGAGGTTAGTTGGGTTAAAATGCCTTATTGATCTGAATGAACCCATATATCCAAATATCATGAGAGAATTTTACAGTAATCTGACCTTTGCTGAGGGAACCCTAAATGGTGATATGTGTTTGAGAGGAAAGACAATGAGGCTAAATGAATCAAGCTTGAGAATCATCCTGAATGCTGATAAGCCTAGGAAGGATAGTGTTAGAGTATATGACAAAATAAAGTATGCAGGATATGATAAGGAAGAGGCAATACAAATGATCACTGGGAAGAATGTAAGGAAAATTACTGTTCATGATCTGTCTGACAACATTAGGTTAATGAACCATGGATTAGTTCAGTTAGTGAATCCTAGGAGGCACAAGACTAATGATCCTACAAACAGAGACATCTTCTATTTATGGTGTATATGTAGCGGATTGCATATAGATGTTTCATTCCTTGTATTGTCTGCTATGAAAGAGTTCAGTGCTGGAAAACTTTTGGATATGCCTTACGAAATGCTGATAACAAAGATAGCCAAGAAACTGGGAATTGATTTATGCAAGGAAACAGATAAGATGACGGTGACTACAGGAGCATATGACTATCCTCTGCTGAAAAAACTCAAACTTCTCCCAAAGGATGCTGAAAGAAGGAAAGCCAAAGAACAGAAGAAGAAAGAAGGACCACCAGCTACAGTAAAGAGGATCAAGACGAAAGCAGTTAAGGAATCATCATCAAAGAGGAGAAAAGTTTGTGAAAAATCAAACGAAAACTTTTATCGCCACTGCCTCGAGAAAGTCTGCAAGAATCGCTAGGAAGGCACATGCTGAATCTTCAGGAAAGGATATCATACTTGAAGTCTCTGATGATGAACAGATTGAGGAAGTTGATCCCATGCAAATTGAAGAAACTGAGAAAATCGATGAGGAAGCACCCTCTCCTGAAATTGAGATTGTCCCTGGAGGAACTGACACAGAAAACACTCCTGAGAAGGACAGCATCCAAGAAGAAGACGAGGACCCTGAAGACTACAATTCTACAGAAAATGAAAATACTGAGGAGGAAGAATCTCCAGAATCCACCAATGAAAACACTGAGGAAGAAAACATTGAGGATAACTCTGAGGAATAGCCAGAGGATCAAGAACCAAAAGAAACCACAGGAAGTGATGAACTGGATAAGGAGACTGCTCATGCTGTTGAAGGAACAACCATGATGGAAGATAATGAAGTTGAGGATGAATCAGCTCCCATTGAACCAACCAACATTACCACAACAGGAACACAGACTACTGAAAAGAATCCTCTGTCTCCAGCAACTGTTGCTCCTCTGGATACTGAGATTCCAGAAGAAATTGAGGTAAAGGAAGAATATCTGGATCTCACATTCTCAGCCTTCATTCCTTCTGAGCCTGAATATCGTTCAGTTCCGGTATCAAACAGTTCTGCCATTCCCCAACAACTTGACATCCTGAATCAGAAATCAAATGTTCACACATTTACCCTTCATGCTCATACTGCTACTATCGAGAAACATACTGCTGCTCTTGAGAAACACACTGTGATTCTACAGGAACACACAGCTGCTCTTCAGGAAGTTTCACAGAATCTCCAACAACTGAATGAAAAATTTGTAGACAAGAAAGCTTCAGACGCTGATCAGTTTCTTTTATTTCTGGATGATTGTAATGTTAATTTGAACTTGTTAGGATTCTGAACAATGCGCTTTATTTTTTAATTATAGTTGGACTTTTGTTTAAGCACCTCTAGGATTGTTATGTTTTCTGAACTTGAACATTATATCCTTGATCTATGTGTATGTTTGGATATCCGTGATGTGCTGTACTCTTGAGCTAAATGCAGGTTAGTCTTCATCCCTTTTTGATCATGTCAATGTTGGGAATCCTAGGCGCCTAAGGCAACGAAAGCAAAAAAAATAAAAATAAACGCCTAGGTCCTATGATTCCTGATGGATGAACGGGGCGAGTTCCACGGAGTCCATTCCTAGAGTACTCCCTCTGCCAGTAATCCACACGAACAGTTTCTTTGAACACCAAGGTGCTAGCCTCCAATTCTTTTCTCCAAAAGAATTAAGGACCAATCTACAGACCTCTGACTTCAAGAACTCCTTCTTGAATCAGCAACTGAGGTGGCGCTTAGAAGAATCCCCCCACAAGAACTCCTTCTTGCCTATTTTTCTCTCACAAACCCTAATTAAGAGCAAAGTCGAAATTTCCCTAACTCTTAGAGAAAGTCGACTTTCTCTTGTGTGTGTGCAAAGGAATATTTTCTCTCTCTAACTCTTAGGAGGAAAACTAAATTAGGGTTGCATAAAATTGCTTGTCAGACAATTCTCTCTCTAGGCCAAGTCGACTTGCCTAGTATTTATAGACTAAAATTTGGTGATTTAATAATTCTTAAAATAAAGATATTCTGATAATATAATTATTTTAAGACTTGAATTTATAATTATAATATTACCTTAATATTATATTTAAATTCAAATTGCAATCTTGGAGAATCAAATTGAGAGATCAAATCTCCCAATGGGACCCACCAAGATGGCGCCATCTCCCTCCTTATTTCCTTGGAATTTTATAAATCAAAAGCTTCCTTATTTTTGATTCACCAAAGATTCTGAGATGAGATCTTCACCAAATCTTTTGAATTCAAATATTTTGAAATCTCCATCAAATCTTTTGAATTCAAATATATTATTTGAATTAATAAAACAATTTTATTTATCCAAATAATCCCTTAGAGGCGCCACCCTCATATTTTATTTAGGAATTTTATAATTCAATAATTTCCTAACTCTTAGGAACATTATCTGAATTATTTTCCTAATATTTAAATTGTCAATAATTAATCTCATTAATTATATAAACAATTAATTTTATTTAAATTTGTCCCACAAATCTAAATATGTCATCTGTAGATTAATTAAGACAAGACATAATGTCCCAGACATTTCCTCTGTGTCTTAAATCGTGTCACTCGCGTGACCCACGAATTAACCCTAATTCGTGTCCCATTCAAATGGTGTTCAGTTCCTGCTCGTGTGTGACCCAGCAGGCCCCACGTGAAGTTGGCAGTAGGGCATCCCCATGACCTACAAGTTGTGAGCGGACTCTAGCAAGCCATCACAACTACCCAAAACACGTGAGTTATCGTTTTTACTAAAACGACTTAACCTCAGTTCCTCCGTGTCAGAGATCCGATTGTCCTACGATATCTTGGTCATGGACTAGGCACAGGTATGTCATCCATAATCCAAACCACAACTTTCTCGATTCCCTGAGTAAGTCCCAATTCTTGAGTGGCCACTCCTTTTCCTGGACAGACTCATCGAGGGCGCCAGTTAGATATCTCTCATCCAATGAGGGACAAAATCCCATTTTGGCCAATCCACATTCCACAGCAATGCAATCAACCAGACCCGTACTTAGCCCTTATAACTACCTTGTTACGGGCAGTGTTAGACTAAGCCAAAGTCTGGCAACTGTAATGCCGGAATAATGATGACCTCAGGTCTAAGGCATCGCTACAGGCGTACTAGGAGAGGCAAGCTGATGACTAAACCCATGCAGGACTCTCCGGGTCAGTCCAGCAACTTGTAACCACCTTACGTAATTGCACCATGACTCTCGTCCCAGCATCTAGTGCGTGCATCTCATGCACCGAGGTCATGCTGGTCTTAGTTCATTTTTGTTCCCACAAAAATAATCGACCAAGGACAAATTTAGATTAATTATCTCATAATTAATCATGGATGTTATCATAGTAAACATGCTAATAACATGATAACACATTAATTTATCTTCCATAAATTAATAATATGTTCTCAACATATTTACATAAAACAATTGGCCCTAGGGCACAATCTCCAACAGTCAAAAGGGGGAGAAGTATATGAAGTTTGCAAAACCTAAGGAAACAACATACATGGTTGAATTTATATGCTTGAATTATGTTAAGTATATGTCTTCCTTAAAATAGTCAGATACAAAGGTACGATATCATTCTCTTCATCTTCATCTCTTCATATCATTTTCTTCATCTCCTCATACTTCTGATGCATACTTGCACAATCTGTTTTTGTATGGGGGAGGAACAAACTCAGGGGGAGTTGTTCTCGTTTCTGTTTTTATGCAAATTTTCAAATTTTTGCCATAATCAAAAAGGGGGAGATTGTTGGACTAAAATTAAACATAAAGTGATTTTTGATTATTTGCAAAAATTTGGTTGTCCTGAGGTCTGTGCTGAGAACGTTCCAAGAATAAATATCTCAGGATCCTCTAAGAAAATTGATTTGTGAATTAGTTACCATGTGCTTAAATTGAAATTGAAAATAAAGTATCTGTCTCATTCTTTATCTGGAAACAATCATATTAAAGGCATGATTTTCTATCACAAATGCGCCATTAAAATGAATTTGCATAATTGTTTTATATCGTCATTAATATTGAGTTTTTCTATATCAGGAAACAAATTAAATTGATAGGCATCAGATTTGTCCTTCACATATAATCATACAATATCTGTCTACATATCTGATCAATCAAAATTAATGCTGCATATACTGATTACATCATTTTTATTACAGGTCAACTATAAATCTGATCCTACATTTATAATTGATTGACGAAAATCAAGGAAGTGCCAAATCAGTGTTGTTACTGCTGTCATCTCTCCAACGGCTATTTCCCTGAGCTTATAAAAGGATGAAAGCTTGAAGCAAAAAGGTTTCTGGTCATTGAAGCTGAAAAGCATTGTTGCTGTGTGCATTACATACTGAGTGATCATCCTTCGTATTGTTGTGTGCGATCCTTGAGAGCTTTGTGCTCGTAGATCTTGAGTGAAATCTCTTAGAGAGATAATCTGAAAAAAAAATTGTAACCTTCGTATTGAGTGTTAGAAAAATCTTCAAGGAGGTAAAAGTGAGCTTCTAGGGTGAAACCTTGTAGAGGTGAACCGTGTGTGGTTCCATAGGAAGCAATATCTTGAGAGACTATCCTTGGAGTGGGTTTTGGGTTAAGTTGTAAAACCTTGTGAGGTGATCCCAAGCTTCGTGCAGATTGTATCGTGATATAATATATATATATATAGACCTCTAGCTGGTTGGCTAGAGGTGTGGATGTAGGATAAGGGAAATTTTCGTATCAAGGATCATACCCTTATTTGAACCACTAAAAGTTCCTGTGTTGCTGCATCTTTCCTTAACTTTTATACTTTTCCTGCATTCTGTATTTTGGCAAATATCACGCGTATTTGAATCTACAAACATTTTCAAGGAAAATACATCTGATAAAAATAGACCAATCTTAGTCATTAAGGAAGTGTTTTTAAAAGTATCTTGGTTTTCTAATCTTAAGTAAACAATCTGTTTTTCCACGAAGGATTTCTAAGGAACAGTTTATTAAAAGAAAAGTTTTTTTTTTAATCCAATTCACCCCCCCCCCCTCTTGGGCTATTTTCACTAGCATATTTCCTAACAAACACTTTTCGTTAAATACAAACAAAAGTAAACCATGGGACCTCTTTGTGTTAATGGCGAAATATACAGGCTATCAGAATGTTACTTTTTGAACCACAGGGTCCGAAAGTGTAAGTTATCCAAATAGGATTATCAAAATTCTTCTAATTATGAAATACCCTGACAGGGCACTCGTCGTAAGGTGCTCTTATCATTGTGGATATGGATAAATCCGCATCAAATTAATAATACATTAGCCTCTTAGTATTACTATATATTAGAATATAGTATAGCCTAGTGAACTAAAGGTCGAATCTCTCACGAAACTCGATGGGAGGAGAGCGCAAGTAATTATGGTCGGATCGTCTCTTTGTGAATGGCAGAAATAACTGTCACTATCACTTAAGTCACGAAGTTGTGAGATTGTTATGAGAAAATAAGTAAATAAATGAAGTTGTACGAAATAAAGAAACAATACCTTAGGAGAGAATCGTCTGACTGGCAATCATCGTTCATTAGAGAAATAGAGTCTTGAATTGGTTATGAACATGCAAACCATATCCAAAGATGTATTTGTAAAATAAGCATAAATACTAAGTTGTAAAACATAATACAACCGACCCTACTTATATGAAGTACATTGACAATTATGAAAGAACGATTATTAAGAAATGACGACAAAGATAGAAGAGAAGATAGATCACTTGAGATTACTTGGTAAAACGAGAACATATTATTAATCTTTCAAAGTAAGGATCCACTTGATTAAATTACAAATCGAGACAATAATACGTATGAAAGAATTGAAACAATCCCTAATCTACTTGTTTAATATATTTGACAATTAATCATAAACCTATGAGTAAATTGAAATACTAAAGTGAAACATAACTAAAACAGCGAACTCTCCATGAAAGAACAATAAACTCAGCCCATGTCATCGGAATTCTCCTTCACTATTAGTGAATTAGTTACGCATGCCCATGCAAAGTAATCAGAGATGAAAGATATGTGAAATGGATGAGTTGTCGATCCTCTGGACTGGAGAATGACGCGAGCTATTTATAGGTGAATTTCTGGACAGCGTTGTTGCGTGCGCCACAGGCTTCCCATGATGGCTCACGGGATTTTCCTTGATTTCTGTTAAACAGTTTCAATATACGCGATCTGGACAGTTTCAGCTCCTTGCTTGGGATGCAAGTAATGTGAGTTGTCGCTAATTACAACGGCTCAATTTCTGGAGCAAACCTAATATGCCTTCTAGAAGCTCTACTGATGTCATGTTGACGTGTTGACTGCGTCGTTCCCTGGGCTACCGGCTTAGTATGAAGGCGCAAGCTCTTGAGCTTGGCTTTATCACAATTAATTGCTCCAACCTTCGGTTATGTTTTATTTGCTTGTCTTTTGCTGTGATGAGGGCCTGAAACCACTAAGTACACGATTAAGCCGCACTATATCATAAACATGACAAGATACCGCAAAATAGCACTTTTATTCATTCACTCGATGCATCACCTTAGTACAAACCTTACCACATTACTTGGTCATATTTGCAATAAATAGTATTGAAAAGATGTTAAAAGATGACCAAATAACATAGTCAGATTTGGCCTGATTGTTGGGAAATCATAGAGGAGCGCAGCGGAAAAAACAACGTGAAATTAAAATTTTTGCCAACTCTATAATTCCCTTCCAGGATCCACTATCTGTATTTATGCTAGTAAAGAAAGAATGTATACCTCAAAACAATCGGTGGGTTTGAATTATGCGATTCCGAGAAGTTCACTCCAAAGTGTCCTTCCTCTGCCGGTGATCAACACGAACAGTTTTGTAGTCACCGAGGTGCTAGCCTCCAATTCTTTTCTCCAAAAGAATTCGGGAACCAAATCTACTATTCTTGAATGATCAAGAACAATTCTTGATCTCCAAGAATTGGTGGCGCAAGTCTCACACACTAACCCTAAGGATTTTAGGGTTTTGGTTGAAATTCTCCTCTCACTTGGAAAAGTCGACTTCTCTCTCTAGGAATTAGGGTTAGGCGAATTTTTCTTCAAAAGGTTTGGCAAGTCGACTTCTCTAGTGTATTTATAGAGTTATGGAATTGACAATTATAATTAGGGAATCCCTAAATTAGTGAATTATCAAATTATTAAAATTATAAGATTACACTAATATTATAATTTTAGGACTTGAATTCTTAATTAAAATATTACATTAATATCTTAATTTGAATTCAAAATGCAATCTTGAGATTCAAAATGCAAGATCAAATCTTGCACATGGACCCACAAGCAATGCACCATCCCCATCTCCTTTTTAAGGAATTTAATAAATCAAAATAACAACCCTAACTCTTAGGAAGTTATAACCAACTTATCTATTCCCTAATAATATTGAATTAAAATATTACCCTAACATCTTAATTCAAAATTTGAATCTTGAAATCAAAATCAAATCTTGAATTCAAATTCAAATCTTGAATCTAATTAACAAAACAATTTTATTAATCAAAAACAAAAACATGAGGCGCCACCCTCATTCTTGTTATCCTAATATTGGAGAATTTAATAAATCAATAATCCCCTAACTTTTAGGAGGCTTATCCAATTTATTATTCCCTAATATTTTAAACAAGAATTTAATTGTAAATAGATTAATCAAATTAACTATTTAACAATTAATATATTTAAACTTGTCTAACAAATTTAAATATCATAAACGTAGATATTATTTAAGACAAGATTTCATGTCCTAAGACATTCAACTATGTCTTAAATTGTGTCACTAAAGTGACTCACGAATTAACCCTAATTCGTGTCCCATTGCGGTGTCTTGATCCTACTCGTGTGTGACCCAGCAGGCCTCACGCGAAGTTGGCAGCAAGTCATCTCTATGACTCACAAGTCGAGAGCGGACTCTAGCAAGCCATCACGACTACCCAAAACACGTGAGTTATCGTTTTAACAAAACCGATTTAACCTTAGTACCACCTTGTCATAATCCCTATTGTCACATGATATTTTGGTCTTGGATAAGGCACGAGAAAGTATCCTTATTCCAAACCATAACTTTCTCGATTCCTTGAGTTAGTCCTATTTCACTGTGTGGCCACACATTCCTTGGACAAACTCATCGAGGGCGCCAGTTAAATATCTCTCATCTTAATGAGGGACAAAATTCCATCTTGGTCAACCACATTCCTCAGCACGGTAAACAACTAAACCCGTACCTAGCCTGTATGGCTACCCTGTTACGGGCAACGTTGGACTAGGCCAAAGTTTAGCATCTACAATGTCGGAATAGTCAAGACCTCAGGTCTAAGAGCATCGTGACAGGTGTACAGGAGAGACTAGCTTATGACTAAACCCATGCAGGACTCTCCGGGTCGGTCCAGCAACTTGTAACCTTTACATAATTGCACCATGACTCTCGAGAAGCATCATGTGCATGTATCTCTATACACCGAGGTCATGCTGGTCTTGGTTCATTCACGTTCCCACGAGAATAATCGACCAGGGACAATTTAGATTAATTATCACATAATTAATCAAGGAATGTTATCACAGTAAACATGCTAATAATATGATAACGACATAATTTATCATCTATAAATTAATCAAAAAGAAATTTGTTCAAACAAAACATATAAAATGATTGGCCCTAGGGCACAATCTCCATCACTGATCACATCTCGACTTCCGGAAGGATTTATTGAGTAACAATTGAAGTACTGATGATGGTACTAGATGAGAGATGGATCCGAAAATGAGGATTAGAGGCTTGAGGGACTCAGCTACAAGTGTAAAACGGACCGTAATGAAAGGAAGAAAGATTATATGAGGGCCGAAAACTGGATTTATGGAAAGATTTTGTGGAATGGAAGTTCTGTAAGTAAGTTGGTCAACTCGCTGGCACGCTCGCCGTCGGTGAGGTACTGGCAACGAACTGCCTAGAGTATAAATTATGGGCAGCTGGCTGAAAAACTCATTTCAGGGGTCATTTTGTCAATTTAGTGAGAGAAACGAGTTTAGAGAGAGGAGTTCCAACAACGAAGTTCTTCAAGTTTTCATCAAATGTCATGGTAGGATTCTCTAAATCGCTCTTTGAATCTCATTTCTTCACTTGCATGTGAGTTTTCTGAAGTTGAAGTTTTGTCCCTCTCACTGTTGAGACTGATTTCATGGGTTGATGTTCATGCATGTTAAATTTAAGGCTATATTCTTCTTCTCCGTCATGTTTATCATCATATATGTGAAATCCATGATGATCCATGAAGGTTTTCCTGATTTTCTTGATTTATAAAAAAGTATGCTTGTCCACTCGAGTTCAGGGACTACATCGACATGAATGTATGATCTAATGATGGATTTCTGTCTATGGAGTGATTTAATCGATGGATATGAAGTTGATTGAATTTGGAGTAGATTTGAGTATATTTAGGGACTAAAATGTATAATATGAAACTATGAGGAAGATGATGAATAGTGATTTCTGGTTCTGGGCAGCTCACCACCTACCTCGCCACCATGGGGTCGCGGTGAGGTCAGTGGCGAGGTACCCAATGAGGAGATTTTCAATTTCTGGCTCGCCACAAACTCACTGTGGAGTTCGTTGGCCAACTCATCGCCAAGGCTCCCATGGGCCACGACGACCTCATGGCGAGGGACTATAGTGCACTATTTTCAGTGTAGAGCTTGATGAATGTGATTATGAGACTGTTTTATGACTATTTTGATATGTATGTGATATATGTTGATTGGTTACCCGATTTATGATCATTGTGTGATCAGGTAAGATTGATGCTTGTGTATGAATAAATGTCTGATGTGGAATGAATGTAAAATTACTATCATGAACATGCATGATTAATGTTATACATGAATGATGGAATGATGATGATGAAAGAATGCATGATTGCATAATGAAAGAAAGAAAAGACATTTAAAAGATGATTGGGGATGGTGGTTTGTCCCCCTAGTGGCCTAAGTGCCAATGTTATGATGTCCTGGGATGGTGGTGTGTCTCGCTTGGAGGACAATTGATTCGTGTACACGTCGGGGGATGCCCTGGAAGGCTAACTACTATGTTGATCGCGACCAACCATGATATGGAAAGATAAGTAAAAGATAGAGAAAGTAAGTAAATGGAAAGCATTGCATAAGTTGCATATGTACAGATGATCCGGTATGTTCTCTAACTCTTATGTCTATGATTATGAAATTCATTCTCGAATTCTCACTCCTTCAACATTTACAGATGCCGATACTGAAGTTCATAGTCCTAGTGGCTATAGAGGAGGTACTAGTTTCTCCGTTAGGGACCATCACGGTGGTCAATGATGTGCAGCTGATCTCGATCCCTGAATCAGTCATTCCACCAAAGTCTACTCCGACACCACCACTGCCAACTAGTGCAGTTTGATTATGTAGTAAATCTTAGTAGTCTCTTTTGGTACTGCCTGTAGTTGATATTTTGGTAAGTTGTGTAGTCATCAGTCTTTTGTGGAGGCAGAGCCTATCAAGGTGAGGTAGTATTCATTAATGAGTTTTATTTATATACACAGATATATGATAGGTTATGGGAGAACATACGATCTGATCCCTTGATGGTCAGGCCTAAATTGATGTTATGATACAATGTTATATATATATATAAGTTAAGTAGGTTGATATGTATGTTTACCGCTTTACGATTGTGAATGTATGTATAATATATGATAACGGTATTAGCGTAAGTAAGATAGTAAGCGTCAACCAGCATAACCACGTAATTCCATGTCAACCAAGTAAAAAAAAAAAGAAATTTACCCAAGTTTTGCACCCAAGCCTTTCTATTTTCAAATAACTACAATTATTTCTGCTGAACTATGTGATATATTATATTGACTCTAGAAGTTGGGATGTCACAAACATTTCTACCAAATTAAATAATTTTATCTAATAAATTAACGAACATTATCTAACAAAATTAACTAATATATTTTTTATAAATATTATTTAGCAAAATTAACTAAGATTTTTCAATATTATGTAAAATATAACTTTTTAATTATTAACAAACTTAAACAATTGTAAACAAAATTAACCCACATTATCTAAAAACAATTGTACAATATATTATTTTAAAACTTATTTACAAAATTTTCTAAGAGTTATAAAAAATTAAATAATTTTACCTAATAAATTAAATAACATTATCCAACAAAATTAACTAATATATTTTCTACAAATATTATCATAAAAAATTGACTAAGTTTTTTTACAATATTATCTAAACTATAATTTTTTAATTATTGACAAACTTAATCAATTTCATCTAATAAATTAACCCACGTTATAAAAAAAAATTATACAATATATTATTTTAAAAATCATTTACAAAATTCACTAACATTATCTAACGATATTTACTAATATATTTTTTACAAATATTATCAAAACAACTCACTAACATTACTGAGTTAACTAACACATTCTCTAAAAAATTGACTAACATTATCTAAAATATTAAAAACATTATCTAAAAAAATTAACCAATATTATCTAAAAGAGAATTAACCTTATCTAATATTATTAAACAATTTTATCAACTAACTTTTCTAACAATTTAACTATATATAAAATTAATTAAAATATGTTCTTATAAATTAAATAATTTAATCACTAACATTAAGTAATAAAAAACTAACCAATATTATTTAAAGAAAAGGTAAGACTTTGGTAAAGTTTCTTATATCTTTTCTATAAGGTTCCCCAATCAACATTTGACACGTGACAAATATTTTATGCATGACCAATCATAGTAGAAAGGGAATATTAAATACACTTTTTGCATTACCAATTATGGAAGAGAGAGAATGTAAATTAAGCTTGTGATGGGATGAATCTTATAGCAAAGATAAAAAGAAACTTACATAAGTTTTTTCCTTAAAAAAGTGTCAACATTATCTATATATAAATAAATATATACGTACCTCTTAATCTTCTTTTTCTCCTCCCCCTTCTTCCTCCTTTCTCTTTTTCCTGCTCTTTCAAATAATGAAAATAACAATAAACATTTTTTAAAAAATTAATCAACACAATCAAGACGAGAGTTAACAATAGTAGAAAGAATCCGATCAACTCATAATCAGGATGAGAAATAACAATAGGAGTCATAATCCAAAATACATCTCAAATTCATAGTTAATATCAGAATTACAAGTTTCCCAACTAGTTCAACTAGAATCCTTACGAAAACTATAAAAGTGTAAAGAAGAACTCTCTAAATAATAAACCAAGCTCAGCTTCCATCAATCTTCCTCTGGGCAAATGTGTTTAGCTACTCATGTGGTGGAGAAACACTGAATCGAGCCCTCCTCCAACAATGGCAAACATGGATGGTGAAGAAAACCAGAAAAGTGGTAGAAATGTGGAGAAGACTATGAGAGAAAAGGAGATGGGATGAATGGAACGACTCTTATCTCCCCTCATCTAGACAGTTTCCTTACTCGAAATAGGTAAGATTTCGAGTAAGTTTCACGTTGGATCGAGTCAAGAGGGTTGCCAAATTGGATATGAGTCAATTAAAGTCCACAGTTGTAATTTGCGAAATTGCCTCCTATTTGTTGCTTGAGGTATCCAGTGAATATCTGGTGAGGCCTGAATTTTGCACTATAAAACTATTATGTTTTGGTCCCTACTTGATTCTTCGTGTTCTTCGGCATTTTACTCATGATTCCCTTCAAAAAGTTCTTCAATAAATGAAAGTTAAAACTCGAGAGAATTACATATTTAGACGATAAAAGGACCAAATTGTAACTAATCACCACAGAACTTTAATAATCACATCTAGAGGCTAATTCACTCAAATAAACTCAATAATTATCCTATAATACTACGAAAAGCCACTACAATGTTAAACTTTGTGGTGGCCTTAATCTAATTGGAGTCTGAGCTAAGTCTTTATAGACTTTGGTTTTATTATATGACATCCTAATGTCATTTCATACTCTATCTTATTAAGATACTGAAACCATTTTGTGTTGATATATGTATCACTTATTTCCCTATCGGATTCAGTGATTTGTTTTGTGTACATCACTTGCTTTCCTATCAAATTCAGTGACTTGTGAGTACGGTTTCCTCTGTTATACACATTGGTGTGTTTTGTGATAATTAATTACTTACTCCAGTGTTTTGTTGATTAATCTGTTGATAGATTAATGCTATCCAAGTGGGAGATTATTGGAATTTTTGTGTGGATTAGCATTAATCTATTGCAAGATTAATATTTGTGTTTAGTTATAAGTAATTAATTTATCGTGAATCTGAATAAGGAATATATTAGGTTCATACTAATTGTGGTATTTTGTGATGGATTGGATTATCCACAAGCCTTCCGAGACCGAGTTAAGAACCCCAAGCCACGTCCGAAAAGTATTAGTAATTATCCCATTGAATTACTAATGTATATATGCAGTTTGTTTATTAAAGGGACTATTTTGTAATAATTTTCAAGGGCCACTTTGTAATATTCACTAATGGACTCATTAGTGAATTTGGCTATATATATATATATAGAAAATATGTTTTAGAACAAATGGTCTCTCATTCTTGCCAACTTTGGTCCCCATTTTAGTTAAATTTTGGTCTCTTTCTTTGTTCAAATCATGACAACTCCATCTAGCTAACTCTTTGGATCTTGTGGAAGATCTTAGCCTCGTACAAGATCAATCTCAACTCTAGGTTAGTGATTTCATCTCCTACACTCGAATTTATTTCCATTACAGAAACATTATAAGAATTGGTCTGGTCAGTGAATGGTTTTCATTCTTCTTTGTTCTTTTTTCAAGATGATTAAATATAGAGTTTAGGCCATATTAATTTTGCATGATTATCTTAAGGGTAATTCTCCTTCAGATAGGTGTTATGGGATGTCTAACACTTTTTCCATGACACAATTCAACTTTTAAAATTGTCTTTGGTTTAAAACTAGTTTTTCCTAATTTTTGTCTTAACTAACATTTTTCAAAGATTTTTATTCAAATTAGTTTTTTAAGTTTTTTTTTAATTTTAATGACAATTTATTATTTTTTTCACAACTGATGTTTTCTCTTGTAATGTCAGGTATGACAAATGTCACAAAAATCCCAAATCGAGCAATTATTTATTTTTTTGAGAACAATTATTTGTACACACATAAACCCTCAAACATGAAAATAAAGCTATATTGCAGTCATAAAAAAGAAAGAAGAACATCATGAGAGATCTTCGTTGGCCCATGTTACACTCAAGGCCATAATTCACCTCTTCCTGTTTTGGGCTAGCAGTTGCTCTCCACATATTGATAATGTCGGTCCATATATATAAACAAGATAATGAAAGTGATTGAAACTTACATCATCAAAGGGTCAAAATAAAGATAAAACGTATAAATAACTTTAAAAAATATCAGGGTTGAAATATCAATTGTTGCATAAAATATTCATTTGTCATGGTATCATTTAGGTAAAAATATTCTTGGTACCTTCAAAGTATAAAGTCAATTTTAGTTGTACATATTAATTTTTTTAGTCAATTATATCCTAAATTTTTTTAGTTGTACATATTAATTTTTTTAGTCAATTATATCCTAAATTTTTTTTTCACATTTGAGTGAATTGTATCCTAAAAATTAGAGGTACAATTGTGACACTGATGAACCTGGTTCTGGCTGAGGGGGTCATTACCTGATTCGGTGAGGCAACTCTGGGTCGGAAGTCGCCTGCAAGTCAATGAACACACATGGGTGGCCCTGCGATTCACATCCGATGCTTAAGTTAGTAAAGAGTTGAGCACAATAATCTCAATGGACTAGTTAGTGTGCGTACATTTTTCTAGTGTGAAGGGTTAACCTTTTATACTGGTTGAGGGCAATATGGCGTGATCTTGCCTTAAATGCTTGGATGCTTGACTGTGATTTTGGGTGATCTGATTGTGATCCTTGGCTTCCACGTAATTTCCTTTTCCGCGAAAGGTGTCTTAATGGTCAAGGCGTTATCGAGAAAAAGATCTTCGAGCGGATCCTGATTGATCCTTGATTGATTTGGGGAATGTTTCCATATTCGTCGATGTGTGGGCGCCCACGCTCTTCTCGATTGTGGGCGTCCACACTTGATGACGAGGTGTAGGGCGTTCATGACCATATGATCCTACCGGTTGGCTTGGATCCTGCTGGATTAAGGGCATGCTCGGCCTTTTGAGACTCTCAATTATTGGGCCTATTATCAGACACAAAAGAAAAAAATCTTTATTAGCTTATGAAAATTTTAGAAGTATAATTGAAATTGACTTCATGTTTTGGAGCATTAAAAATATTTTTGCTCACGATTTATTAAAAGCAAAAAAGTTGATCAATTAGTAGCCATCCCATTTTATTTGCTCCCATACTAATCAATAGACCCACACATTATCTTTTTGCTTTCTTGTTCCTTTCGTCAAATTTTTTACCTTTGTTTCTCTTTCAAAATTCACTTCAAGCAACGAATGCTATTGGGTCCACGTTTGAAAATTTAGACAGCCATCAGCAGACGGTACTACGCAAAGTACAGACAGAAGATAATTATAAAGTGGAGGAAAAGAACCAACTTGTGTGATTCCATCATCCTCTTATCGTCCTTTCTCATGGCTTTGTGTTGACTTATACTTTAATGTGTTTCATTTAAGAGAAAACTTATTATTTGGTCTTTAAATTTATACTGCTTCAACTAATCAGTCACTCAATAATTAAAATATATGATTAGGTCTATAAAATATTTTAATTACCAACTATTTGGTCCCTGAATTTGAATTAATTTTATACTTTTTAGTCCTTGAATTTGTACTAAATTAATACTATTTCGTCATTGAAATTAAACTAATTTTATATATTTTGGTCCCTGAATTTTCATTAAATTAATATTATTTGGTCCTTGAATTTGAACTACTTTTTTAATACATTTTGGTGTCTGAATTTATATTAAATTTATATTATTTAGTTGTTGAATTTGTAATTGTTGGTTCTTGAATTTGACATAGGGACTAAATCATTGACATTTATAATAATTCAGGAATTGAGTAATATATTTTAATTATTAGTGATTAAATTATTGGATGTTAATTCAAAGAGCAAATAGTAAGTTAAAGTGGAGGAAAATAACCTAGGAAGCATGGACACTTTATTTTGAGGGCGTGTCGCCGTGTCAGACACGTGTCAGTGTCCGACACCCGTACGACACCGACACAACACATATTCATATATTTTAGAATATAAATCAGTTTTTTTGTAACTTTAATATGACATACAAGAGAAAATAATAATAGATATGACATATATTATGAATAAAAATTGTAATTTTTAAATTTTTCATTGAAAATTATGAATATTTAATTATTTATATATATAAATATATGCCGTGTCGTGTCATGTAATTTTGAGAGTTTAGCGTGTCGCTGTGTCCATGTCCGTGTCGTGTCCCGTGTCCGTGCCCGTGCTTCATAGAAAATAACCAACTTGTGATTCCATCATCATCTTTCGTCCTTTCTCATAGCTTTATGTTGACTTAGACATTAATTTGTTTCGTATTACGTACCATGAGTTATAATCAATAAACAAGTTGCCAACCGCCTTTTTTTTTTCCTTTTGTCTAAAGAGTGTTACAAATTTGGTGAGGCTATCACACTTCCATCATGTAACTTCATGCGTTAAATATTGATCCCACTTGCATGATATAGCTTACTATATATTGTATATTGTCAGCATTGGGGTCATATGTATATAATACAAAAGTAAATTGACATTTTTTTTACCAATTCAACGATTGTTAGGAGGTATTCAAGTTTGAGTTTTGGAGTCGACATTATTAGGAGGGTTTTAACTGTTCGCTCTCCCGACTCGAATGAGATTAGTTTTTGCATAGACCGTTACACGGATAGATAAGATAAATCTATAGTTATAAAAAAAAAAAAGTAAATTGACATTTTAGATTTAGATTGTACAAGTTTTATTATTTTTGCCCTTAATTTTTTAAACAAGATTGAAGAAAAAAATGAAGGACACCAACCGAAAATATATAGTGGTTGGACATTTTGGATAAATGATCAACTGCCTTTTGGTTGGAAATTGAAAACAAGCCTGGTGGTAGCATAAATTAACCAATCGAATGACAGTTGGTCAATGAGAGAGAGCAATTCTCTCCTTAGTCTGTTGGGATACTTGAAAAACAATGAGTAAGACACGCTTATTTTGTTTTAATGAAAATAAATTTACTTTATCAATATAAAAATGATTTAAGTAGTAAGCGATTTGATAATGCGTAAACAACATTTCGAGTTGGAGACTTTATACTTTTTCACCACAACTAAATGCGAGATGTGAACCAACTTCAGATTAGTTGATACAAAGCTTTGAAAATCAGGCATATAACTAACAAAAATACATTTATTTTTTCTTTATAAAAAACAATAACGGGTATGGTATATATTTTATATATATAAAAAAATAAATTCTGATACATTATAAACCAGATAAAAATAAATATATTTTTATTATTAAAAATTTATTTCATTCCAATCGTCATTTACTTTTTTTTAATATATTAAATAATTTAATGTTTTTCTAATCAACATAATTTATCTAGGTTAAATAATCTAAAAAATGCATAAAATTCATGAGAAACATACTAATTTCTTGCAGTCCAATATTTAAATATCTTTTCATGACAATAATGTTCTTTTTTTTTTGAAAAAAAAAAANTTCCATAACCCTCCCAAATCTAACATCCATTAATTAACATATGTCTAATTATCTAATATTAATATCATTATAATAAATTCACAATATAATATAATATGAAAATTGAAATAGATACACTAATAATGATGATGGTACACTGATGAAAAAGATAATAATAGAGAAGATGGTGATAGAAAGATGTTGATGAGGAATTCTATGAGGATAGGATTTTTAATTTTTTTTTTTAAGTTGAGTGTTTATTTATTTATTTTTTTAGCAAGAATCATAGTTGTCAAAATTTAAATTTTATTATTAAAATAGTATGATTTCATCTCATTTTAATCGAGTTTTATTTCATTTAAGCTTTGCACAATTTTGCAGTCAAGTTAACAAGATTTATTTTAAGATAAAATCATGATTGTATCGATTTTAGGATTGAACTCCAGAATTTGACAATCACCTTTCACATCATTATGACACATACTATCTTTTAAGAGTAAACTAACAATTTGGTCCTTAAAAAATTATTAATCGGACAATTTAGTACTTGAAAGATTAAAATATACAGTTTAGTCTCTAAAAAATTAAAATGATATACTAATTAGTTTTTTATCAACAAAATAGTATACCTTTTAATCATTCAAGGACTAAAAAATATGCCGTTTTGATTTTTCATAGACTAAATTATATATTTCAATCTTTTAAGAACTGAGTTGCCAACTCGATAATCTGTCAAGGATCACGTTATTAGTTTACTCAACTTTAAAATAAAACTCAAAAATCTTGATTAAATAAAAACAGAAAACAAAAAACAAAGGAAAATAAACGGATAAGATTATCAAACATTTAAAATTTAAAATTATATATATAGTAAGAAGCTAATTGGTTATGAATTAACAGCTAATTAGGGTTTTATTTAGATATAAAGAACACGTTGGAATTTCGTGGGCAAATGTCAACGCTCACTCGCTGACTCATCTCATCCGTCCATATCCTACACATTACATACATACCAACAACACCCTTTAATTTGAGTAAACTAACAATTGGGTCCTTAAAAGATTACCAAGCTGACAAATCGATCCCTAAAATATTGAAATGTACAATATACTCCTTCAAAGATCAAAACGGTATATTTTTTAGTTTCTAAAAGATTAAAACAGTATACTTTTTAGTCCATAAAAAAAACTAATTAGTATACCGTTTTGATCTTTCAAGGACCTAGTTGTTAGATCAATGACGTTTTAAGGACTAAATTATTAGTTTACTCCTTTAATTTCCTTCCTCAATCTTCATCATCCCACCATTTATATATATATATATATATATATATATATATATAACGCTAAAACGTAACGCTTTTATTCCTCGTCAACGTCTTCCTCATTACTTTTAATTTCCCCATCATCTCGCAAGATTTAAGGTAGTCCAAACTGATCACCAAAAACCATAAAAAAGAAGAGAGAAAAAGAAAAAGAAAGGAACGAAAAGACGAAAAGAAGAGACGTACGTACGCCACCATGAAGCTTGTTTGGTCACCAGAATCCGCCTCAAAAGCGTACATAGACACCATTAAATCAGTAAGATGATTCAATTCTCCAGTTTTGTTCTTTAAATTTGCAATATAAAAAAAAGGGTCAAAGTACACTTTTGGTTCCATAACTTTTAATCAGGTCTCTATCTGGTCTTTTAGCTTTTTTTTTTTTGTACTGTTTGTCTTGTATCTTTTGTTCAAATGGTAGGTTTAGTCTCATATCACTTTTGATCTTATATTTTTTGGTCATGTTACAGAATTGATCTCATATCTTTTTCAAAAAGTTTTAGTGTTAGTCCTATTGATCCAAATATATGAGACTAATTTTACACATATTCAAAAAGTATGAGACCAATTTTGCAACCTGATTAAAAGATACGAGACTGATTACGCAACCTTATCTAAGGATATGTGACCAAATTTATAACATGAGCACAAGATATGAGATCAAAGTGCAATAAAAAAGTATTATGGGACCAAATTGAAATCTGAATAAAAGTTATGAAACAAAAGTATAATTTGACAAAATATTAATAACTTGATTTCTTTGAATTCTGATCATCAGTGCAAGAAATTCAACAACTCAGGGGTGGCGGAGGTCCTAGCCGCCATGGCGGCCGGCTGGAACGCCCGGTTCATCGTCGAGTTCTGGGCCCACGGAAGCCCAATAGCGACTAGCGTGGGCCTGGCTCTTGCGGCCCGTAGCACGGGAGCGCAACACGTGTGCGTGGTCCCGGACGAGATCTCGAGGATAGAGTACACGACAATAATCACGCGCGTGACCGGCGCGTCGTCAATGTCACCGGCACCACCGGAGGTTGTGGTCGGGGAGGCAGAGGCAGTGACGGCGGAGCTGGAGGAGGTGGATTTTCTTGTGGTGGATTCTGGCAAAAGGGACTTCACAAGGGCTTTGAAAGTGGTTAGGGTTAGTTCAAGAGGGGCAGTTTTGGCGTGTAAGAACGCGTGGCAGAGAAGCGCGTGGGGGTTCAGGTGGCACGTGGCGTTACGGACAGGCACGCGCGTGGTGAGAACGGTGTTTTTGCCTGTGGGGAAAGGGTTAGATATTGCTTATATAGGAAGCAGAAATAATAGTAATACTAATAATAATAATAATGGAATAACAGTTTCATCTACAAGTGAAAGTGTGAGTTGTTCATCAAGCAAGAAGGGTCCTAGCCGTTGGATCAAGCAAGTTGATATGATTTCTGGTGAAGAACATGTTTTCCGACAGTGATTAATTAATGGATGAGCTGACTGTATGTATGTATGTATGTATGTATAATATTGCTTTTGGTAATTTTTGAGCGTAGACCATGTAGTTATTAATTAAGGTTAGAAGAAGGAGAAGAATGAAGTTATGTGGAGGAAAGTGAGATTTTCAAAATTAGAGGGAGCTAGAAAGATTAAATTTTGATGAGTAAACTATCAATTTAGTTTCTAAAAGATTACCAAGATAACAATCTAGTTTCTAAAAGATCAAATCAGTATAATTTTTAGTCCTTGAAAAATTAAAATGGAGTACTATTTAATACATAAAAAAAAATAATTTGTTACTGCTTTTATTTTTAGAGACTAAACTGTTGGGGCTACAAGAGAAAATAAGAAAATAATAGACAAGAAATAAAAATATTAGTAAAGACGGACTGCGTGGTATTTGGCCGAGGCACGGATATCTCGCTTTCTTTAAGGTAATTCACGCCCTCCACGGGTAGAAACTTTGTCTATTTTCCCGGTGTAGTGGTACACGGACGCGTCACCTCCATCCAGGATACAACGGCCAAATACTCGCCTTTTTGAGTCTACAACTTCTACACAAAGAAGTAGACAGGACTCTACTCCCACACCTTTTCTCTACCCAA
>QANZ01005411.1:120900-145233 GCA_003254925.1 Chamaecrista fasciculata
ATAATAGACAAGAAATAAAAATATTAGTAAAGACGGACTGCGTGGTATTTGGCCGAGGCACGGATATCTCGCTTTCTTTAAGGTAATTCACGCCCTCCACGGGTAGAAACTTTGTCTATTTTCCCGGTGTAGTGGTACACGGACGCGTCACCTCCAGGATACAACGGCCAAATACTCGCCTTTTTGAGTCTACAACTTCTACACAAAGAAGTAGACAGGACTCTACTCCCACACCTTTTCTCTACCCAAAAGACACAAGTATTTTAGACACTCTTACACACTTAGTCTTGTTCATATCTATATCAAACTCCAACACCCATATCTATATATATATATATAATGCAAACCAACACACTCGTTTCTTTCAAAATCTGCCGTTGGAAACATTGATAGCATATTATAACACAATAAATAAAAAGTAACCATTTGTATGCAATGAAACCAAATGAATGTATATAATGACCAAAAATCAAAACGGACAGAATTTCTAAAACCAAAATAACGTATATTAAAGTTCTTTATTCATAATAATATAAAATATAAACTGATGTGTATTTCAATCTTTTAAGAACCGAGTTGATAAATTGATAATTTTTTAGAGATCAAATTATTAGTTTACTCAATTTCATAATTACCACAATGGTGTATATGCCAAGTCTATGTTTTTCAATTTATCTTTTCTTGTTTCTCTCATATAATATTGCTTGGTAAATTTTGAGTGTAGATCATGTAGTTGTTAATAAGGTTAGAGGGAGAAGAAGAATGAATATCTTGAAGTTATGTGGAGGAAAGTGAGATTTTCAAAATTAGAGGGAAGCTAGAAAGATCAAATATTCATAATTACCACAATGGTATGTATATATGCGAATTGCGAAGTCTATATGTTTTTCAATTTATCTTTTTCTTATTTCTCTCATATAATAAATATCACTTTTCTCTCTTGCTTCATGGCTTCAGTAGTTCAGTCAATCTATCTTTTGAGGAATAGATAAAGATGGTCAAGTAAGAGACCTAAAGAAAGATGAAAAATACTCTTATATAAGAGACACCTTAATTTTAACTTCTAGAATTTAAGGGCATGTTTAGGATGAAGGTGATAAGTTGAGTGTTTTTTAGGAGTTGAGTTGATTTTAAGATGAGTAATTTAAAGTTAAAAGTTATTTAAGTAATTTATTGTAAATAGAGATTTTTATATGTGAAATTATTTAAGTAGATATGTAATGATTGTGGTTAGTAGAATTAAATTATATGGTAAATTTCACTTTAGTACCCTGTCTTATTGCCCAGTACCACTTTGGTACCATGTTCTTTCAAAAGTACCACTTTGGTACCCTGTCTTTTAAAAATTTACCCACTTTGGTACCCAATTTAAAATTTCTGTCAAATTTTAACGGTGGAGGAGCATGTGCGTATCACGAGGGACTAAAAAGACAAAATTCTTAATTTTTCATCACCAATTTGCGATTTCCACATTCATTCACTAATCTCTCTCTTTGCGATTCTCATTTTTCTTCATTCTTCATCTGTGCGATTCGAATTTGTGGGTGACTTCATTGTTGCAACATCCAACAAGCATGTAGGTATTTCGAAATCTAATTTGCAAATGAAATGGTAAGAAAATTTCTTCTAGGACAAACATTTAAGTAATAAAAGAGCAGTATGGTGAACAATTTAGACCCATCTATTTCACAGATACAAAGGAATTCAAAAGATCTCAAATAGTTATGAGTTCTTCATCTCACTGTGCGCTTCACACTAAAATTAACTTCCTCCTCTCCGATTCGAAGGCTTTTTGTGCAGGGTTCGTCAGCAAGGAGAGAGGAATATGACGAAGAGGGTCTCGATTAAAGAGGGTTTCAAAACTGAAATAGCTAAACGGAATCGCGAAGAGGGTTTTGATTAGGGATGGCAACGGATGGATATCCGGTGGTTTTGCCACTATCCGTATCCGTATCCGTTTATCCTATCCAATATCCGTACCCTATCCGTATCCGATAAATTAATATCCGTATCCGCACCCTATCCGATATCCGGTATCCGACGGATACCCGAAATATCCGAAATATCCGAAAAAATATGGATATAGGATAGGATATCCTATTTTATAAATCGGATATATCGGGTACCCGATACCCATTATCCGACAACTAATATAATTAAATGAAATTATTATTTATTTACATTTTAAATTTATTTTTTAAAATAAAAAATTAAATATAAATAACTAAAATATGATTCTTTAAAAAAATATATATGAATATAATTAATTAAATTTAAATATTTATATATAAAATGTTAAATTAAAAGTAAAATATAAAAATTAAATAAGTAATAGGGTATCGGATATCGGATACCCTAAATATCCGTTCATTTTGGACGGATATAGGGTATCCGAGGGCAATATCCGTATCCGTCCAATATCCGAAAAAAATTTAATTTTCACTATCTGTATCCGTATCCGATATCCGGTATCCGACGGATACCGGATATTTTTTCGGATGGATACGGACGGATATCCTAACTTAGGATATAAATTGCCATCCCTAGTTTTGATTTGCAGATGGAGGATGAAATCGTGAAGAGGTTGTAGATGGAAGATGAAATCGAGGTTTAGGATTCGTTGATTGGCAATATCGCGTTTTTTCTTTTGATTTCAGTGTGAATCGGCGAATGGTGAAGAATGAAAGCTGAAGTTGTGTTTTTTAATGAAGAATGAATCGCACAGATGAAGAATGAAGAATGAAAGCTGATTTCAGTGCGAAGCGCACAGTGAGATGAAGAGAGAGGTTAGTGGATGAATGAATGTGGAAATCGCAAATTTTTGATGAAAAATTAAGAATTTTGTCTTTTTAGTCCCTCATGATACGCACGTGCTCCTCCACCGTTAAAATTTGACAGAAATTTTAAATTGGGTACCAAAGTTGATAACGGTTTAAAGAACAGAGTACCAAAGTAGAATTTACCCTAAATTATATGAAAACTTATAAATTGTATAAGGGTAGAAATTGAAGAAAAAAATTTAGTTTTTGACTTTCTGGCTTTTGTGTAATATCTGAGTTGTTTGAGATAAGTTGTTTTTTAAATGATTTTAGGTTAAGTGATTTTTGGTTTTTTTTAAGTTTTTCTTTAGTTTGGCTTAAATTTCCATTAGAGTTTATGATAATTGTTTTATAAAAATCTACATTTTGAAGCTTTTTATAAAAGTATTTTTGGGAAAGTTTAGCTACTTGGTGAATATAAATGTTATGACTTACGATTATAATTATTTAATTTTGCCCAAATAAATTTTAGGCTGGTTTTTCGGTCTTTCAATTTGCATCCAATCAACGAATCAATTCTTAAATAATAAAAACAAAATACCATTTGGTAATGATTTGGAGCGTGGATCCACTGTAGTGTTGCATCTGGGCCATCCGTTCAATGAACCATGAAAAGGCTTCACCTTCCCTACCGTTGAAAGAAAACTTTCAACCTCATTTTCGTCAAATCAGAAAAGAAATACATGTGTATCACTTAAGAGGAACAAGTGATGTGGCTAAACAATATAGGAAGATTGATCGAATGACCCACAATGCATAATACAGGCCACTGTAGTGAATTTGGCAGAAAATCCACTGTACTGGATGTTGGGAAATCACAGAGCGAGCGCAGTGGAAAAATTAGAAAAAAAAACCTTTAAATATGCTAACTCTGTGATTCCTTCCAGGATCCACTAATTATATTTATACCAGAAAAGTAAAGATGTTTACCTATATTTCAATCGGTGACTTGTCGTGTTCGCAAATCTGAGAAGTCCACTCCGAGTGTCCTTCCTCTACCGGTGATCCACACGAGCAGTTTGGCAGATGCCCAGGTGCTAGCCTCCTTCACTTCTTCCCAAGTGAATGCGGGAACTTTATCTACAGTTCTTGAATGATCAAGAACGGTTCTTGATCCCAAGATTGATTGGCGCAACTCACACACAAAAACCCTAGAATTATATGGTGTAGGTCGAACTCTCTCTCTCTAAGAAGAAAATCGACTCTCTCTCTCAAAACTAGGGTTGGCGAATTTTTGACTCTCAAAAATGCTAAGTTGCTTGTGTTAGGCGCTTATGCCTAGTGTGTGGGTATTTATAATATCCTCATTCCTATAATTAGGGAATTACTAATCTAATTAGTGAATCTCTAAAATCTTGAATATTATAATTTCATTAACATTAATATATTCAGGGAATCTTGACTTATTATATTACACTAATATTATAATTCAAAATCCAATAGGAGGCAATTCGAATTTGACACCTCAAGATCAAATCTTGAAACCAAATCTTAATTGCTCAAATCCTATTGGTTGGAATGAGTCATGAGGAATTGATTTTATAATTAAAATATTACCTTAATATTTTAAATCATAAAATTCGAATTGCACATATAATTTAAATTCAAAATGCAAGATCAAATCTTGCACCCCAAGAATTCAAGATATGTGCCATCCTCATCTTGTTTTAGAGGAATTCAATAACAACCCAAACTCTTAGGTAGTTATAACCAACTTTGTTAATTCCAAACAATATTGAATTAAAATAGGCAAAACACCCTTTCATGCCCCTAACGTTTGCAGTGATTTTCAGTTATGCACCTAACGTTTCATTTTGTTCAGGCGTGCCCTCAATGTGAAACTAACGTTTCAATTATGCCCCTAATTTTGACTCAATGCCCATGTGGCAATTTTTTTTACTTATGTGTCATTTTTTTTTGTCTGACTTGAATACGTGGCATGATGACTGGACATTCCTATTTTCTTTTCCACCGTGGCATGATGACTAGATTTACATTTTTGAACATAAAAATTGGGTAAACTAGCAAATCAGTCCCTGGATTTACATTTTTCATCATCTTCATTCATTTTAGTCCCAAATTCTCAAAATAAAATTGTAAACTGTCTCAAAACTCTTCCAAACATTTCAATTTAGTCCTTAAAAGTATTAAAAACCCTAAAACCTAAACTCTAAACCTTAAAATTATAAACCCTAAACTCTAAAATTCTAAACCCTAAAAAATCTAATTTGAGCAATTAGGTCCCTCACCCATTCTTATCCCATTATTCTCAATTCCCCCTCTTTTCATCATCTTCATTCATTTTAATCTCAAATCCTCAAAATAAAATTGTAAAGTGTCCCAAAACTCTTCCAAACATTCTAATTTAGTCCTTAAAAATATTAAAAACCCAAAACCCCAAAACCCAAAACCCCAAAACTCCAAACCCCAAACTTCAAAACGCAAATCCCTAAACTCTAATTTTTTTTTCTTTAATCTTCATCTTCTCAATTTAACATAAACATAAACATAAAAGTGATAATAAACAAACCTTGAAGCTAAGCTAACAATGGAACTGGATCCCCATATCTGGTTTCCTATCAATATCAATATATCATCATCATCTTCTTCTTCTTCTATGTTCCAATCCTCCAAAAATCCCAATCTGAATATTATGACGACGCCTACGGGATCTGCAACCAAAGATTCACATGTGGGAAATTGGGTAGATTGTATTACCCTTCTGGTCAGGAAATGATCTCCGACCCTCTTATTGTGGCGGGGAGGGGTTTGAGGTCCATTGTCCGGAACATCAATCTGAATCTGAATATCCTTCCATTACGTTCGACTCTCAGACTTTCTATATTACATCCATTCATTATGACTCATACCAATCCCTTTACAACATGAATTTGGTGAGAGCATATGTTGCTTATGAGAATTGTTCTTCCAATTTAACAAACACTTACTTCAGCAGCAGCAAAAGTTCCGAAATCGTTGTCAGTTATGGGTTCGATGTGAAGTTTGTAACCCTATTCTACCACTGCCCTGCAAATATTTCCAGTGAGGAGGATTTTTATGTTCATCTTCATCTTCAAGGTTGATGAAGATGAAGATTAAAGAAAAAAATAAGTTTTAGAGTTTAGGGATTTGGGGTTTAAAGTTTGGGGTTTGGAGTTTTGGGGTTTTGGGTTTTGGGGTTTAGAGTTAAGGACTAAATTAGCATGTTTGGAAGAGTTTTGGAACACTTTACAATTTTATTTTGAGGATTTGGGACTAAAATGAATGAAGATGATGAAAAGAGGGGGAATTGAGAATAATTGGATAAGAATGGGTGAGGGACCTAATTGCTCAAATTAGATTTTTTAGGGTTTAGGGTTTTAGGGTTTATGGTTTATAGTTTTAAGGTTTAGAGTTTAGGTTTTAGGGTTTTTAATACTTTTAAGGACTAAATTGAAATGTTTGGAAGAGTTTTGGGACACTTTACAAGTTTATTTTGAGAATTTGGGACTAAAATGAATGAAGATGATGAAAAATGTAAATCCAGGGACTGATTTGCTAGTTCACTCAATTTTTATGTTCAAAAATGTAAATCCAGTCATCATGCCACGGTGGAAAAAAAATAGAAATGTCCAGTCATCATGCCACGTATTCAAGTTAGACAAAAAAAAATGACACGTAAGTAAAAAAAATTGCCACATGGGTATTGAGTCAAAATTGGGGGCATAATTGAAACGTTAGTTTCACATTGAGGGCACGCCTGAACAATATAAAACATTAGGGGCATAACTGAAAATCACTGCAAACGTTAGGGGCACGAAAGGGTGTTTTGCCATTAAAATATTACCTTAATATCTTTAATTCAAACTTTGAATCTTGAAATCAAAATCAAATCTTGAACATAGTTGAAAAAACGGACCGGACCGGCCGGTTCAACCGGTGAACCGGATACCTGTCCGGTCCGGAAAAATTAAAATAGCGGACTGCAGTTGACCCAGTGTTGAACCGGGTTAAACCGCCCGAACCGGCCGTTAAACCGGGAACCGGTGGACCAGAAACCGGTTGACCCGGAAATATTTGAAAAAATTAAAAAAAAAAACAAAAAATTAAATATTTGACACTTATTATATGTGATGGACATATGTTATGTTTAATTTTTACTTTAAATTTAAATTATTGTAATATATCAATATGTATTTGATGAACCGTGAACCGGTTTGACCCGACAAATTTTGCAAAAATTACATATTGACCCCAAAAAAATTGCTAAAAAGTACAAATTGGTCCCTGGATACATATTATCTAGGGACTAAAATGAAATTTTTTTAAAAAAATTGGGGTCAATATGTAATTTTTACAAAATTTGTTATGGTTAAAATTGCAAAATAGCTCTAAAGGGTACCACCGTGTTTAATTTTAAGATATTAATGTGTATTTTGATGAATATGTGTATTTGAAAATGTACTTTTTAAGTAAACCGACTCAACCGGTTGAACCAGTGACCCAACGGTTGAACCATTGAACCAGTGACCCGACCCTTCCACCGGTTCAATGGCCGGTCCGGTTTTTCGCACTATGATCTTGAATTCAAATTCAAATCTTGATTTAATTAACAAAACATTTTTATTTACTAAATCAATACATATGAGGCGCCACCCTCTCCCTTGTTATCCTAATATTGGAGAATTTAATAAATCAATAATCTCCTAACTTTTAGGAAACCTATTTAATATATTATTCCCTAATATTATAAACAAGAATTTAATTATAAATAGATTAATCAAATTAACTATTTATCAATTAATATATTTAAACTTGTACAACAAATTTAAATATCATAAACGTAGATATTATTTAAGACAAGATTTCATGTCCTAAGACATTCAACTATGTCTTGTGTCACTAAAGTGACTCACGAATTAACCCTAATTCGTGTCCCATTACGGCATCTTGATCCTGCTCGTGTGTGACCCAGCAGGCCTCACGTGAAGTTGGCAGCAAGTCATCTATATGACTCACAAGTCGAGAGCGGACTCTAGCAAGCCATCACGACTACCCAAAACACGTGAGTTATCGTTTATACAAAACCGATTTAACCTAAGTAACAACTTGTCATAATCCCTATTGTCACACGATATTTTGGTCCTGGATAAGGCACGGGAAAGTCATCCTTAATCCAAACCATAACTTTCTCGATTTCCTGAGTTAGTCCCATTTCCCTGTGTGGCCACACATTCCTTTAACAGACTCATCGAGGGCGCCAGCTAAATATCTCTCATCTTAATGAGGGACAAAATTCCATCTTGGTCAACCACATTCCTCAGCACGGTAAACAACCAAACCCGTACCTAGCCTATATGGCTACCCTGCTACGGGCAACGTTGGACTAGGCCAAAGCTTGACACCTAAAGCGCCGGAATAGTCAAGACCTCAGGTCTAAGGGCATCGTGACAGGTGTACAGGAGAGACTCGCTTATGACTAAACCCATGCAGGACTCTCCGGGTCGGTCCAGCAACTTGTAACCCCTTACTTAGTGCACCATGACTCTCGTAAAGCATCTAGTGCATGTTTCTCTATACACCGAGATCATGCTGGTCTTGGTTCATTCACGCTCCCACGAGAATAATTGACCAGGGACAATTTAGATTAATTATCTCATAATTAATCAAGGATGCTATCATAGTAAACATGTTAATAATATGATAACAATATAATTTATCATCAATAAATTAATCAAAACAATATGTTCAAAATATTCACATAAAATGATTGGCCCTAGGGCACAATCTCCAACAAACTCCCACTTGCACTAGGTACAATCATTAATCGAACTGTTCCTACACTAGGTACATTCATTAATGCGTCTAATCCCCATCGACGTTTCATGTCGTTCATGTATGACCCGTACTAGAGGTTTCGTAAGAGGATCGGCAACATTATCCTCGCCTGCTACTTTGCATATCTTGATATCTCCTCTGTCAATAATTTCTCTGACAAGGTGATATCGTTTGAGTATGTGCTTGGTCCTCTGGTGGGACCGGGGTTCCTTGGCTTGTGCAATAGCCCCACTATTGTCACAATTCAAGGTTATGGGATCAGCAATGGTCGGAACTACACCGAGCTCAGCAATGAACTTCCTAATCCACACAGCCTCCTTCGCTGCATCTGATGCTGCTATATACTCAGACTCCGTTGTAGAATCAGCAATCGTGCTCTACTTGGAACTCTTCCAACTCACGTTGCCACCGTTCAGGAGAAACACGTATCCGGACTGCGATTTAAAGTCATCTTGATCGGTTTGGAAACTGGCATCTGTGTAACCTATTACACATAACTCCTCATCAGTTCCACCGTAAACCAAGAATTCATCCTTAGTTCTTCTTAAGTACTTAAGGATGTTTTTGACAGCGGTCCAATGATCCTCTCCAGGGTCTTGTTGGAACCGGCTCGTCATGCTTAGGGCAAACGACACATCGGGTCGAGTACATAACATGGCAGATATGATGGATCCTATTGCGGAGGCGTAAGGGATGCCACTCATGCGCCCTCGCTCATCAAGTGTCTTGGGACACTGATTCTTGCTCAGGACTAAACCATGATTCATCGGTATGAATCCCTTCTTGGAATCTTGCATACTGAACCATTTCAGTACCTTATTTAAGTATGTACTCTGACTTAATCCAAGAAGCCTTCGAGATCTATCTCTGTAGATCTTGATACCTAGAATATAGGCAGCTTCTCCTAAGTCCTTCATTGAGAACGACTTTCCCAACCAAGATTTCACAATCTCTAAGGTAGGAATATCATTTAAAATGAGCAATATATCATCGACATATACACCAAGAACACAATCGTGCTCCCACTAACCTTCTTGTAAACACAAGGCTCATCAGGGTTTTATAAGAAGCCAAACTCTTTGACTACCTCATCAAAACGATGATTCCAACTCCGGGATGCTTGCTTTAATCCTTAAAGGGATCTCTGAAGCTTGCATACCTTGTCTGGTTCCTCTAGACATACAAAACCCTCGGGTTGTGTCATGTACACATCCTCGGTAGCCTTCCATTAAGGAATGTCGTTTTGACATCCCTTTGCCATATCTCATAGTCATAATATGCGGCTATGGCAAGCAGGATCCTAATGGACTTGGCCATTGCAACAGGGGAAAACGTTTCGTCATAGTCAATACCATGACGTTGAGTGAACCCCTTTGCAACTAGTCTCTCCTTGAAGACGTTGACATTCCCATCCATGTCTGTTTTCTCCTTGAAAACCCACTTGCACCTTACGGCTTTTACACCTTCAGGTGGAGCGACTAAGGTCCATACCTTATTGTCGTACATGGATTGCATCTCTGCCTTCATGGCTTCAACCCATTTCTCAGAGTTGGGATCCACGATAGCTTCTTGATAGGTGGTAGGCTCACCACGCTCCATGAGTAACACATCCTTGTTCTCACTCATCAAAAATCCATATCTTTGAGGTTGAGAACGTGTTCTATCAGACCTTCGTGGTCCTTGCGCAACTAGAGGAGCTTCCACAACGTCTTGTGGTTCTTCTCTAGTTTCCATCTGCGCCTCTAGAGTGTCTTGTGGATCTTGAACCTCTTCAAGATCTATCTTACTCCCACTGTTTCTTTTGGAAGCAAAATCCCTTTCTAAAAAGAATCCACTTCTAACTACAAACACTTTGTTGTCAGATGGGCAGTAGACATAATACCCCCTTGTTTCCTTGGGGTATCACACAAATAAACACTTAAGGGATTTGGGAGACAGTTTATCGTTAGGCTGTTGCTTAACATAAACCTCGCATCCCCAAACCTTGAGGTAAGACAAAATGGGCTTCTTCCCATTCCATATCTCATATGGTGTCTTCTCCACTGCTTTAGACGGAACACGGTTAAGTGTGAAACCAGCAGTTTCTAGAGCATGCCCCCAAAAGGACGGTGGAAGATCAGCTTGACTCATCATAGATCGGACCATATCTAATAAAGTCCGATTCCTCCTCTCAGAAAAACCATTCCACTGTGGAGTTCCTGGATGGGTAAGTTGTGAGCCTATCCCACAACTTCTAAGATGATCAATGAATTCTTGACTCAAATACTCGCCACCTCGATCATATCGAAGAACATTGATTTTCTTGTCAAGTTGGTTCTCTACTTCATTTTGAAATCTCTTGAGCATTTCAAAAGACTCTGACTTGTGTTTCATTAGGTAGACATAGCCAAACCTACTGAAGTCGTCAGTGAACATGATGAAGTATGAGTAACCTGTTGGGAATTCAAGGTGCCTAAATGCAGCGGAAGCAGGAAATATAAAATTAAAACTTAAACGAAATAAACGCGCCAAGCCCAGAATTCCCGAACGGATCCGCTAGTTGAATTTAAAACTTTTAGATAGTCGTATACCTCACGAGTTTCAATCGGTTTGGTTGTGCGGGGCGTGTCCTAGAAGTCCACGTGATGCGTCCTTCCTCCGCCGGTGATCCACACGAACAGTTTTGGAGATGCCTAGGTGCTAGCCTCCTTCACTTCTCCAAGTGAATCAGGGACCTCTATCTACGGTGTTCTTTAATTCAAGAACTATTCTTGAATTCTCCAAGAACAAGATGGCGCCTATGATCAAGAATCCAATTCTTGATCCCACACAACCTTGTCACACAAACCCTAAACTTCTTTAGAGTTGTGCGCCACTTTCTCTCTCTAGAAAAACTAGGGTTGCGTTTTCTCTCTCCTCACCAAGAGAAAAAATCGTATTTTTCCCTTGTGATGAACTAGGCTAAAGTCGACTTTCCCTTGTGCATGGCCTCTCTCTTGAATTTCGACTTAGGCTTATGTATTTATAGGGTTTGAGGATTTGATAATTATAATTAGGGAATCCCTAAATTATAGGATTATCAAATTATAAAATTATGAGATCTCTATATCATAATTTTAGGACTTGAATTACTAATTAAAATATTACCTTAATATTTCAATTTGAATCCAAAATGCAATCTTTGAGAATCAAATTGGAAGATCAAATCTCCCAAAATATTCCCTCTCCATGCGCCATCCCCTTTCCAATTTGTTGGAATTTAATAAATCAAAATAAAAATCCTAACTTTTAGGAAGTTATAACTAACTTGTTATTTTCCAACAATATTGAATTAAAGTATTACCTTAATATCTTTAACTCAATCTTTTTGAATCTTGAATTCTAATTCATTATTGAATTAAAATATTACACTNATTCAAATATCATATCTGTAGATATTTATTTAAGACAAGACTTCATGTCCCAATACAATCAATTATGTCTTAAACGGTGTCACCAAAGTGACCCACGAATTAATCCTAATTCGTGTCCCAGCTTGGCATCTGGTTCCTCCTCGTGTGTGACCCAGCAGGCCCCACGTGAAGTTGGCAGCAAGTCATCTCTATGACTCACAAGTCGGGAGAGGACTCTAGCAAGCCATCACGACTACCAAAAACACGCGAGTTATCGTTTAACCCCGAAACGACTTGACCTTAGTACCACCTTGTCTTGATCCCTTTTTGTCCTACGATATTTTGGTCATGGATTAGGCCCGGGAAAGTCATCCATAATCCAAACCTCAACTTTCTCGATTCCTTGAGTAAGTCCCATTTACTAGTGTGGCCACACATTTCCTTGGACAGACTCATCGAGGGGCCCAGTTAAATATCTCCCATCTCTATGAGGGACAAAATTCCATCTTGGTCAACCACATTCCTCAGCCCGACAATCAACCAAACCCGTACCTAACCCTTATGGCTACCCTGCTATTGGTAACGTTTGACTAGGCCAAAGTTTGACAACTACAACGCCGGAATAATGAAGACCTCAGGTCTAAGGGCATCGTGACAGGTGTACAGAAGAGGCTAGCTCATGACTAAAACCCATGCAGGACTCTCCGGGTCGGTCCAGCAACTTGTAACCCTTTACATAATTGCACCATGACTCTCGTTCCAGCATCCAGTGCATGTATCTCTATACACTGAGGTCATGCTGGTCTTAGTTCATTTCAAGTTCCCACTTCAATGAGCGACCAGGGACAGTTTAGATTAATTATCTCATAATTAATCAGGGACTGTTATCATAGTAAACATGCTAATAATATGATAACCATTAATTTATCTCCATAAATTAATCAATATGTTCAAAACATATTTATAAGATGATTGGCCCTAGGGCACAATCTCCATCAAACTCCCACTTGCACTAGGAACAATCATTAATCAAACTGTCCCTACACTTAGGAACATCCATTAATGTGTCTAATTCCCATTTGACATTACATGCTGCTCATGTAAGACCTGTGCTGGGGTTTCATTAGAGGACTGGCAAAATATCCTCGACTGCTACCTTTCATATCTTGATATCACCATCTCTAGGTGATCATGTCTGAGTATATATCACTGTCGAAACATCAGTGGGGAAACCCTTTCCCGTTTTGGTGTCTTCCTGTCTCTATAGAGTGACCACCAAACACACTTCAGACATTAGTTTTACGGTCTGCGTCACCACGCGACTAACCCATTCTTGTAGAATCAGCAATCGTGCTCCGCTTGGAACCGTTCCAACTCACGATGCCTCTGTTCAGGGAATACATATTTCCATACTGCGATTTAAATTAATCTTGGTTGATTTGGAAAACGGGCACCTGTGTAACCACTTACACATTAATTCCACCATAAAGTAAGAATCCATCCTTAGCGCTTTTTAAGTACTTAAGGATCTTTATGACAGCTTTCCAGTGATCCTCAACAGGGTCTCAGCTCGTCATACTGAGGGCAAACGACATATCGGGTCAAGTACAGCATGATGGATCCTATTGCCGAAGCGTAAAGGATGCCACTCATGCGCCCTTGCTCATCAAGTGTCTCGGGACACTGACTCTTGCTAAGGACCAATCCTTGATTCATCGGTATGAATCCCTTCTTGAAATCTCGCATACTGAACCCCTTCAGTATCTTATCCAAGAACGTACTTTTGACTCAATTTAACAAGCCCCTGAGAACTATCTCCATAGATCTCTATGCCTAGATTATAGGCAGCTTCTTTTACATCCTTCATTGAGAGTGATTTACCTATCTAAGATTCATAATCTTCAAGATTGTAGTGTCACTTCCAATTAGCAACATGTCAGCGACATGTAGCACCAAGAATGCAAATGTGTTCCCACTAACCCTTTTGTAAACATAGGACCTATCAGGGTTTTGTAAGAAGCCAAACTCCTTTGGTGCCTTCATCAAAACAATGATAAAAGCTTCTTGATAGGTGGCGGGCTCACCACGCTCCTAGAGCAACACATCCCTACTCTCAATGACCAAAGATCCACATCTTTGAGATTGAGAACGTGTTCTATCAGAACTTCGTTGTTCTTGTGTTATTAGAGGAGCTTCCACAACCCCTTGCGAATCATCTCTAATTTCCGTCTGTGCCTCTAAAGTGTCTTGTGGATCTTGAACTCTTTCAAGATTTATCTTACTCCCACTATTTCTTTTGGAAACAAAGAATCCCTTTCTAAAAGGTATCCACCTCTGACTACAAACACTTTGTTGTCAGATGGGTAGTAGACTTGATACCCCCTTCATTTCCTTGGGGTATCCCACAAATATGATCTTGAGAGTTTTGGGAGACAGTCTATCGTTAGCCCATTGCTTAACATAAACTCAATGTCCCCAATTTTGAGACAAGACACTATGGGACTCCTCCCATTCCATATCTCATATGGTGTCTTCTCAACCTTTAGACGAAATGGTTAAGTGTGAAGTCAGCAGCTTCTAGAGCATGTCCTCTTTTAAGGATGGCGGAAGATCAGTTTGACTCATCATAGATCGGACCATATCTAATAGGGTTTGACTCTTCCTTTCGAAATCACCATCCACTATGGGGTTTCAGAAGGAGCAAGTCGTGAGACTATCTCACAGCTTCTAAGATGATCAACAAATTCTTGACTCAAATACTCGTCCTCTCGATCATATCGAAGGACTTTACTTTTCTTGTCAAGTTAGTTCTCTACTTCACTTTGAAATCTCTATTTCAAAAGACTCCGACTTATGCTTTAATAGGTAGCCGTAGTTCTAACCTTTTGAAGCAGTTAGCAAGAGTAACTACTTTCAGCTTGGGTACTCATGGGTCCACATACATCACCTATGTATGATCCCTATTAAGTCAGACATTCTTTTACTACGGTCAGTAAAAGGACGCCTCTGTCATCTTTCCATTTAAACAAGATTCGCAAGCATCATATGATTCAAAATCAATTGAGCTTTAGAAGTTCATCTCTATGAAGCTTCTCTGGGCGTTTCTCGTTTGTATGGCCTAAACGACAATTGCCAAAAGTATTTATAGGATTAGATTCGGTAGTCTTAATCCCTTTCGTATCAATGTTATAAATATCGTTATCGTTCTAGTTTTAAGACATAATGATTATCTTTGCAAATCATATAAGCAAATAAACATTATCTTTATAAAGTAGAACACCATTCTTTAATGTTTACACATATAAAATCTTCCTTATCTCTATAAGGAGGAGAAACAATGTTTGAACTTTAAAGAATGTACATAACAATGAACTTAGCCCGAAAGGGGCAAATCAAGCTCGCATGTTCCCATAGAAGCAACCTTTGCTCCATTGTCCACTTGTAGGTCCATCTCGCTTCTGTTCAGTTTTTCTACTGTCTGCGAAGACCCTGCACATCAAATGTGAGAACCACATGCGGTATCCAATACTCAAGTGGTTTAAGTAGAAAAAGGAACATTTATAACAAAGATACCTGAAGTAGAGGGCTCAACGCACTTCTTCTTCTTTTGATCTTCCCAATAATATTTGCATTTTCTCATCGCGTGTCCTAACACTTGACAGAAAGAGCAAAATACATCCTCTGAGGGCTTTGCCTTCTTGGCAGGTTCTTGGTGAGGGTCGTCCACTGGCTTGGTCTCACCATCCAGGTCGATTCCCTTCCTCTTTCCTTCGCCCTTTGTTTTCCTTTCCTTTTTCTCACTCATGGATGCCTCAACGGACTCAAGTATTCCATGCAGCTCAGAAATTCATTTCTCCGTTCATCTCTTATAAAAGCTTATGACAAACGGGTCATAACTTTTGGGCAGTGAGCTTAGGATCATATCCGTTACAAACTCTGGAGGAATAGGAAATCTCAGCCTATCAAGGTGATCTATGTACCCTCTCATCTTCATGACATGGTAACCAACAGATGCACCTTCAGCTATTTTGCAAGACATGAGAGCCTTAGTGGTCTCATATCTATCTTGCCTGATCTGGTATCGGAACATTTCCTTGAGACGTGTTATCATCTCATATGACATCAATGTATCCAAGCCCTCATGCAACTCGGGAATCATCGTGTCCACCATCAGGCAAGAGACCTCCAGCGAGTCATCAAAGTGCTTCTCGTAAGCCCTCCACTCGACTCCTGGAGCGCCCTTGGCAGGCTCTTTAGGAATAGGTTTATCCAGAACATAAAGTCTCCTCTTATGGGTGAGAACAATTCTCAGATTACGAAACCAATCGAGGAAGTTTGTTCTAGTCAGTTTATCCTTCTCAAGAATAGGTCGCAGTGAAAATGTTGAACTATTAATTGCCATTTGATGCTACAATTTTAAAATATGAAAGTTTAATTAGCAGAATATAAAATATATCCACCATTTTATAAAACCCAGTAAAATTTATTATTAGTGGCTAAGACCCATATTTCACCAAAGTTTACCGTCGCGTAGGCGATCATGCACCTTTTGGCTATTTAGGTAGGTAACTCCTTACCAATCACATCTCTATGTGACTCTTAGATCCTTATGGGACTGTATCATCATATGATACTTATTATGGCATGTTTATCCCATCTAATGCCTTGAGGTCCAAAACCGTTTTGATAACCCCAATAAGTCACACGGTAAAACATGTGAATGGCTAGGTTCAAAACAACGAGGCCGAAGCCCAACCCCACATCATCAAGGCCCAACTGCAATACGTGTCGCGTAGGCGATCCTCGTATTCAAAGAACCAAGATTTCAACGGGCGTCGTGTTGAAACTCCCATTCACCCGTGTCTCCTCAAGGTCAAGGCAGATTCGTGTCGCGTAGGCGATCACCGCTCCACGATGAACAAGATTTTGACAGGGTGTTTTAACGACAGCATTAAATCTTAAGATTCTCTAAACGGGTTTGATTTTGTTTAATAAAAGGTTCTGTTTTATAGTTTAATTTTAAAAATCCTTTTAAAATTAAACGAGTCATGCCACATGTTTATTACCCCATGTATCTCATACATATAAACATGTGCCTGGATTTTGTATCGTATACAAAATCCCACGCTCGTATCGTATACGTGGTTGTAGCGTAATATTTAAAGTAGCATGTTAAAATCTCGCACCCTAAACATACATCTAGCGCATCACATACAAACTAAATGTAAAACATGCACCGTGTTTAGATATGACCCATCTACCCTAGAATTCTCCCAAGCCACATGTTTATTACCCCATGTATCTCATACATATAAACATGTGCCCGGATTTTGTATCGTATACAAAATCCCACGCTCGTATCGTATACGTGGCTGTAGCGTAATATTTAAAGTAGCATGTTAAAATCTCGCACCCTAAACATACATCTAGCGCATCACATACAAACTAAATGTAAAAGATGCACCGTATTTAGATATGGCCCATCTACCCTAGAATTCTCCCAAGCCAATGAGAGAACTTTTCTAAAAAGAAAAATAAAATTACAAGAGAATAAACCCCAGTTACATTGAGGTATAAACTGAAAGTAAAATTACATAAGAGTAGAGGGAGACGACTCGCAGGCCGTATTTACCGAAATAAACCTCCTAGAGCCATATCCAACACCACACAATTCAAATATGAACAATTCATACAATTATGTCAAACACGACATACAAACACATATTAAAAACCATTTTTAAAATTGTGTTCAATTTAGGGTCTGTGCAATTTTAACATGCCTTTCTTGAAATTAGGCCTATTGTCAATAATTATAAAATTCAGGAATCTCATTCAAGAATTTAAATTATTGATCCCCAAAATTTATAAAATTCATAATTTTAATAAATTTTCAGCCACCTGTATAATATTATAATTAAAACACTTTTAATTATAATTAGGGTAAATTACAAAATAGGGTCTTGTGGTTTGGCCCTGTTTTAGATAGGGTACATGTGGTTTGAAAAGTTTCAAATTGGGGCCTGAGGTTAACTCCGTTTGCAAAATAGGGTCTAGGTGGTTTTGACCGTCAAAAAACTAACGGTGCACATGATAATTTGCCTAACAATCTCAGGGTCTTTAGTTAAAATACTATTTTAAGACCCTAACTATTAATTTTTTTGCGTTTGAATCCCTATTTCTTACAATTTCATCCTAAGGACTAGAAAGTTATTAACAAAAGTTTATGATCTTTATGATCTTCATTCATTTTAGTCCCAAATCCTCAAAATAAAATTTTAAAGTGTCTCAAAACTCTTCCAAACATTTCAATTTAGTCCTTAAAAGTAATAAAAACCCTAAAACCTAAACTCTAAACCTTAAAACTATAAACCCTAAACCCTAAACTCTAAAATTCTAAACCCTAAAACCTTAAACCCTAAAAAATCTAACTTGAGCAATTAGGTCTCTCACTCATTCTTATCCCATTATTCTCAATTCCCCATCTTTTTCACCATCTTCATTCATTTTAGTCCCAAATCCTCAAAATAACATTTTAAAGTGTCCCAAAACTCTTCCAAACATTCCTATTTAGTCTTTAAAAATATTAAAAACCGTAAAACCCTAAACTCTAAACCCTAAATCCTAAAGCCCTAAAAAAACAACTCTCTTGCAATTTGGTCCCTAAATCCTACTTTCCTCTTCACCTTGCCTCAAATTTATTAAATCAGAATGGCCAAAGTCCTATTTTGGTCCCCCAGTTATGCTCAGTGTTCCAAATTGGTCCCCCAGTTATTTTTCGTTCCATATTGGTCCCTCAGTTATGCAAAACTTGGCAAAGTTGGTCCCTCTAACAGTTTCCATCCATTTTTCCTTTAAAAAAAAAGACAAAATTAATTTTTAACTCCTAAAAGTTTAAAGTTTTTGCATCAAAGACCTTTTTTTCTATAAAACCAAAATGTAAGAAAGGAAAAATAATTTGGATGTTTTAGTTTATTTCACACAAACAAAATCAATCTCTCTCTCTCTCTCTCCGAAATCAAACCCCTCTCTCTCTCAACCAAATCAAACCCCAAATTGCTGCTCTCTCTCTCTCTGAAATCAAACCCCTCTCTCTCTCTCTAACCCAATCCAAACCCCAAATTGCTGACCACCTCCTTCAAATCCAGAATCTCGCCTTCCTGTTCGCCTTCCATTTTCTTTCTTTTTGGTAACATGAAACCCAACCTGACAAATTTATTCGCAAACAAACAAAGGCAATCAAAGTTATTATTAACAAACGTGATTGAAATTGAATAGAACACCGTGCCTTTTTAGTGTTTGTGAAAATGCCTGAAAGGCTATAATCAATTTTGGTTTCGTTTTGTTCTCTTTGAATCGGGGCATGTGATTTGAGCCTGGGAATGGTTAGAGATGGCTCAGAACGGAAGCGTTGTCCCGGCGATCTGGTGGAGGAGTTTAGACATAATTTCGGCGATCTCGAAGGCCAAAACACCGACGGTCGTTCTGGATTTGAAGGAGGTGGTTTTTGGGGTTTGATTTTAGGAGAGAGAGAGAGAGAGAGAGAGAGATAGAGAGAGAGAGAGATTTGTTTTTTGACGGTCACCGTTAGTTTTTTGACGGTCAAAACTACCTAGACCCTATTTTGCAAACGGAGTTAACCTCAGGCCCCAATTTGAAACTTTTCAAACCACATGGACCCTATCTGAAACAGGGCCAAACCACAGGACCCTATTTTGTAATTTACCCTTATAATTATATAGGATTTTTGATTTTGGCCTTAAAATTCAAGAAAATTATTTAAATCAATCTCATTGATTTCTTTATGTATCACATACATAAATTTGCACCTTATGTTGTAAATCGACTTTTAAGGAAAAACGTTCGGTGGATTTTTCGTAAAACCAAAATTGTGATTGAAAGCGGTAAACACACACACCATACATCATATGTACACATAAACAGTTTTAAATCCAAGAACTAGCGTGGCTCTGATACCACTGTTGAGAATTCAAGGTGCCTAAACGCAGCGGAAGTAGGAAATATAAAATTAAAACTTAAACAAAATTAACGCGCCAGGCCCAGAATTCCCGAACGGATCCGCTAGTTGAATTTAAAACTTTAAGATAGTGGTATACCTCACGAGTTTCAATCGGTTTGGTTGTACGGGGCGTGCCCTAGAAGTCCACGTGATGCGTCCTTCCTCCGCCGGTGATCCACACGAACAATTTTGGAGATGCCTAGGTGCTAGCCTCCTTCACTTCTCCAAGTGAATCAGGGACCTCTATCTACGGTGTTCTTTAATTCAAGAACTATTCTTGAATTCTCCCAGAACAAGATGGCGCCTATGATCAAGAATCCAATTCTTGATCCCACACAACCTTGTCACACAAACCCTAAACTCCTTTAGAGTTGTGCGCCACTTTCTCTCTCTAGAAAAACTAGGGTTGCGTTTTCTCTCTCCTCACCAAGATTAAAAATCGTATTTTCCCCTTGTGATGAACTAGGCTAAAGTCAACTTTCCCTTGTGCATGGCCTCTCTCTTGAATTTCGACTTAGGCTTATGTATTTATAGGGTTTGGGGATTTGATAATTATAATTAGGGAATCCCTAAATTATAGGATTATCAAATTATAAAATTATGAGATCTCTATATCATAATTTTAGGACTTGAATTCCTAATTAAAATATTACCTTAATATTTCAATTTGAATCCAAAATGCAATCTTTGAGAATCAAATTGGAAGATCAAATCTCCCAAGATATTCCCTCTCCATGCGCCATCCCCTTTCCAATTTGTTGGAATTTAATAAATCAAAATAACAATCCTAACTTTTAGGAAGTTATAACTAACTTGTTATTTTCCAACAATATTGAATTAAAGTATTGCCTTAATATCTTTAACTCAATCTTTTTGAATCTTGAATTCTAATTCATTATTGAATTAAAATATTACACTAATATCTTTAATTCAATTGAACCTTAGAATTTGAATTCCCCTATAAATATTGAATTAAAATATTACTTTAATATATTTAATTCAATCCTTTGAAATCTAGATCAAATCTATGAATTCAAATTCAAGCCATGATTTTAATTAACAAAACATTTTTATTAATTAAATTCCTTTATATGAGGCGCCAACCTCCTTCCTATTGTCCCAATATTAGGGAATTTAATAAATCAATAATTTCCTAACTCTTAGGAACATTATCTAATCCCATTATCTATTTAAACAATTATCATATATATATATATTTAAATTTGTCGCACAAATTCAAATATCATATCTGTAGATATTTATTTAAGACAAAACTTCATGTCCCAATACAATCAATTATGTCTTAAACGGTGTCACCAATGTGACCCACGAATTAATCCTAATTCGTGTCCCAGCTTGGCATTTGGTCCTGCTCGTGTGTGACCCAGCAGGCCCCAGCTGAAGTTGGCAGCAAGTCATCTCTATGACTCACAAGTCGGGAGCGGACTCTAGCAAGCCATCACGACTACCCAAAACACGCGAGTTATCGTTTAACCCTGAAACGACTTGACCTTAGTACCACCTTATCTTGATCCCATTTTGTCCTATTATATTTTGGTCATGGATTAGGCACGGGAAAGTCATCCATAATCCAAACCTCAACTTTCTCGATTCCTTGAGTAAGTCCCATTTACTAGTGTGGCTACACATTTCCTTGGACAGACTCATCGAGGGGCCCAGATAAATATCTCCCATCTCTATGCGGGACAAAATTCCATCTTGGTCAACCACATTCCTCAGCACGGCAATCAACCAAACCCGTACCTAACCCTTATGGTTACCCTGCTACAGGTAACGTTAGACTAGGCCAAAGTTTGACAACAACAACGCCGGAATAATGAAGACCTCAGGTCTAAGGGCATCGTGACAGGTGTACAGGAGAGGCTAGCTCATGACTAAAACCCATGCAGGACTCTCCGGGTCGGTCCAGCAACTTGTAACCCTTTACATAATTGCACCATGACTCTCGTTCCAGCATCCAGTGCATGTATCTCTATACACCGAGGTCATGCTGGTCTTAGTTCTTTTCAAGTTCCCACTTGAATGAGCGACCAGGGACAATTTAGATTAATTATCTCATAATTAATCAGCGACTGTTATCATAGTAAACATGCTAATAATATGATAACCATTAATTTATCTCCATAAATTAATCAATATGTTCAAAACATATTTATAAGATGATTGGCCCTAGGGCACAATCTCCATCATAACCACCTCTAGCTTGAGTACTCATGGGTCCACATACATCACTATGTATGATCCCCAATAAGTCAGATGCCCTCTCACTGTGGCCAATGAAGGGCTCCTTTGTCATCTTTCCAAGTTGACAAGATTCGCAAGCATCATATGATTCAAAATCAAATGAGCTTAGAAGTCCATCTTTATGGAGCATCTCTAGGCGTTTCTCCTTTATATGGCCTAAACGACAATGCCAAAGGTATGTAGGATTCGATTCGCTAATCTTAATCCTTTTCGTATCTATGTTATAAATATTGTTATTACGTTGTTGTTCTAATTTTAATATGTAATGATTATCATGCAAATCACCATAGGCAAATAAAACATCATCTTTATAAATTGAACATCTACCATTACCGTTAACACAAGTAAATCCTTCCTTATCCAAATAAGAAAGAGAAATAATGTTCGAACTTAACGAAGGTAAATAATAACAATTGTTCAAAACAAAAATAAGCCCAGAGGGCAAAACTAGCTCGTATGTCTCAACAGCAATAGCAGCAACCCTTGCTCCATTGCCCACTCGTAGGTCCACCTCGCCTCTGTCTTGCTTCCTACTGTTTCTCAGTCCCTGCACATTTGTACAGATGTGAGAACCACATGCTGTATCTAATACCCAAGTGGTTAAAGTAGAAATATGAACATCTATAACATAGATACCTGAAGTAGAGGCTTTGCTCTTCTTCTTCTTCTTCTTCTTCTTCTTCTTCTTCTTCTTCTTCTTCTTCTTCTTCTTCTTCTTCTTCTTCTCCTTCTTCTTCTTCAGATCTTCCATATACAATTTGCAGTTCCTCTTCTAATGTTATGGCTTTTGGCAGAAAAAGCAAATTGCATCTTTGGAGGGCTTTGCCTTCTTGGCAGGTTGCGGGTTGGGCTTGGCCGCGGGTTTGGTCTCACCAGCCAGGGCGGTTGCCTTCCTCTTTCCTTTGCCCTTACCTTTTCCCTTATTGTTCTGAACTAACAAGACAGTGCTAGGCACCTTCTTAATGGATGCCTCAGCAGTCTTGAGCATCCCATGTAGTTCAGAAACAGATTTCTCCATGCCATTCATGTTGAAGTTCATGACAAACTGGTCATAACTTCTGGGCAGCGAGTTTAGGATCAAATCTGTCGCCAGCTCCGGTGCAATGGGAAATCCCAGCCTACCAAGGTGATCTATGTACCCCTTCATCTTCAAGACATGGGTACTCACAGATGCACCTTCAGCCATCTTGCAAGAGTGCAGAGCCTTAGTGGTCTCAAACCTCTCTTGCCTAGCCTGTTGTTGGAACATTTCCCTGAGATGCGTATCCATCTCATATGCCCCCATCAGTTCCATGTTCTTTTGTAACTCTGGAACCATGGTGGCCAACATCAGGCAAGCAACATCCACAGAGTCACTGATATGCTTCTCATAAGCATCTCTATGAGCTCTTGGAGCGTTGTTGGCAGGCTGCGCAGGAATAGGGTTCTCTAGGACATACATCTTCCTTTCCTGTGTGAGAACAATTCTCAGATTACGAAACCAGTCAAGGAAGTTTGTCCCAACTAACTTATCCTTCTCAAGGATAGATCGCAGTGATAACGTTGAACTAACATTGTTTGCCATTTGATTCTACAATTAAGATATGAAAGTTTAATTAGCAAAATTATATATATCCACCATTTTATAAAACCCAGGAAAATTATTATTAGTGGCTAAGATCCATATTTCACCAAAGTTTACCGTCGCGGAGGCGATCATGCACCCTTAGGTTATTTAGGTAGGTAACTTTTTACCAATCACATCTCATGTGACTCTTAGATCTTTATGGGACTGTATCATCGTATGATACTTATTATGACATGTTTATCCCATCTAATGCCTTGAGGTCCAAATCCGATTTGATAACCCCTTTAAGTCACACAATAAAACTCGTGAATGGTCAGGCTCAAAACAACGAGGCCGAAGCCCAACCCCATATCATCAAGACCCACTGAACACGTGTCGCGGAGGCGATCACCGCATCCAACAAACCAAGATTTCAACAAGGCATTGCGTTGAATCTGATGGAGATTGTGCCCTAGGGCCAATCATTTTATTTATGTG
>QANZ01005413.1:0-11871 GCA_003254925.1 Chamaecrista fasciculata
TTTCAATTATTTTTGTTCGTTGATTCTCACATTATGTATGAGTGATCTTTTTAATTTATTAGCCTAATCTTTTTTTAATTTTCCATTTTTTAGCATGCATAATTATGGATTCAACACAGAATTAATTAGATAAATACTAAAGTTATAATTGAAAACATCAGCTATATATATATCTCGTGATTTTGTAAAACATGAGATATTTTTTTAAAAAAATTAGATAAAATTCCTTATATCTCTGTACGTACTTTTATATATGCTTTTTGAGCCCGCAGGCCTGCCCTAACGCTACACCTCACCTAAAATTTGCAGTAACAAACAAAAAGTTACTTAAATCTTTGCCCTAAGGTTCCTTCAATCACAAGTTTAATTTAAATTCTCTCATCTATGATTGGTCATGCATATAATATTCTCTTTGAATTTTTTGAGCATTGATTATTATTAATTAAATAATGTAAAGTATTCATCAATTATAAACAACAAATATATGAAAAAAATCTACCACACCAACACTACCGAGCAAGATTTCCAATTTTAGCTCATACACCAAGCAATTAGAATTAATTTGAATTGATGATTTATTCGATGACCAGATTTCTTTGCTACAACTTTGTATAATTTTTCCATGTCTATACCCTGTAATCGATCATATTCCTTTAATAATTTTTTTGAATGAATGTATATTATTGGCAAATTAATTTAGGAGTCCATATATCAAACACATGCAAATCGACCTCATAATTATATGTCAGAATATAGGTATTTTGTCTTGATTGATTTAGATTTCCAATTTCTGATTTATTGATGAAGTTTAAAAAAATATTAATAAACTTAGAAATTTAGAATTGTTATAAACATGCATATATGTGCATGTGATGTGTGGATGATCACATCTATGACAAGTCATTAAGATAAATGGCTATTGGAATCCTTATTCTCTTGTAACATTTCCTTCATGATATTCTTAAATCCATGGTGTAAGTGTAACCATTCCCTCATTAGTATGTTTTAAGGCATATAACTTCCCTTACATTATGGTGTTTTTAATAGCTTGTAACCTACTCACCTTTCTTTATGTCAAGAGTCCTATATAAGTGAGACTTCACTTTGTACACATTGGTGAATGACTAATGGAATAATAAGATTATGGGAGGATGAGTTTTTGAAGAACTACATCCATGAATCATAGAGAATAATTCCTGAAGAACTAAGTCTTTTGAAGACTAATTTGTGTATCTCTTTCTCTCTCTTATATCTATCTTTATATCATTGTACTTCATAATTTATTTGGTTTACAACACTTATGAGCACGAGTCTCTACCAAATTAGAGCAAGGTGATTTAAATATTTTTTCATCATCAATTGAAGGTAAGAAAGTCATGTGATCTTATTTTTAAATCAATTATATTGAAACATGTTCATAATCTTATTTGAATTTATTATTGTCAAGTTGAAAGTTATATACTTGAAGTCATATCATCTTTGATTTGTTTATCATGAAATTGATAATTTTATCCATTTATGGATATGTGATAGAAAGATAATATCACATTTTGATAGATCTATAAAATGTAAAGATGCAGCTATTGAAATTAGCTAATCATGGCCCGGAAGGCAATGAGTCAATATATATTGATAAATTATTAATGGAAGTTTTTACAATTGTTGGAAACGTTTTGATGGCATGAAGCCATGTTATTTGTAAAGAATAAGTGCATATAAGAATTGTTGCACATATTGGTAATTTGTCAAAAGCAAAAGTTTAGCTAATAATAGTCTTGAAGGCTAATAGTTCATCTATGAGTTTATGAAATTGATTATTTTATCATTTCAATAGAAATATTGTTCAATATTGGCCCAGAAAGGTTAATAGCTAGTCCATTTTAAATAATTGTGAGTACTAATTATATAGCTACGGGAAATGATGAAAATAATGCATTAATAGCCTTGAAGGAAAATATTAATATACATATTTTATTTGAGGCATATATGTATTTTAACCTTGGTATGAGACAAAAATTAAAATTATGATGTGAATTGATTTTTGAAATTTTTGACACCATATATCTCTAGTAGAGATAAAGATGATGATATATGACAAATGCATTTTTGTGGTTGTCATTGATGAACATGAAGTTCAAAGATTATATATTTGTACGTAAATATATATTTACAAGACTAGTCATTTTTAATGAATGAGTATTGGTAGAAAAGCCAAAAAGTTCAAAATATGCTAGAAGCGTAATATACATGATGTAGAGAATGATTTTCTCAAAAGGAAGAGAATAGAAAAGCTTCACTATTGTGCTCTATAAGAGACAATAAATTTAATTATAAGATCAATAATTTTTATTTTTTATGAAAGTTATAACCCCAGCAGTGGTTTCGGTACCAATGACTTTCATTGAATTTGAGAAGAATATGATAAATATTTGAAGGGATATTGAAAATTTGAGAATTGTTAAATGAGAGTGATTAAAATCACATTTTACAAATTGTCGACATTGGATAATTGGCCAAAAATTAAATATAGTGAGATAATTTCCCTAAGTGAATATTGAACTTTGAACCAGTAGTTCAGACACCAGAAGATGTTAAAATTAGGACTAGTAATCTAGACACCATAAATTGTCAAATATTTGACCAGAAGTCAAGACACTAGAAGTTGTCAAACTTTTAGACCAATAGTCTTACCACCTGAAGATGTTAAAATCTATAAAGTATAAATGAGTTTTTATACAAAAGATAAATAAATTTGTTAAATGTAATACATTAGCGGTGCAAGATTTTACACATGAAATATGAAATGAGAGGAAGATGAATTTATTTTCTACGGATTCAATCAGTCAGATTTTATGAGTCTTTGAAAAGACTTCGGTATATACCAAATTAAAAATTATGCGTTAAGGTTATTAGAGAATGATATATTCATGAGTAAGAAATGCCTGAAGCATACAAGTTATATGAAATCCTTGAAGGATATGAAATGCCTGAAGTATACGATCTATATATGTAAGGTTACCATTTTGTTATAAAATGTTCAATATATGCATCACTAAATAAAATTTTATATCATGTAAGAGTCGTGAATTATTTTTTGCATTTTTTATCGGTAACTTATTATTTTTTTTTTCAAAAAAAGAGAAAGAATTGATAATATTAATTCTTGAGAATTTTTAAGAAGGTATTTTCTCAATGGGATTACAAGAATCTTATATTGATCAATGGATTTAAAGATTATTGATGTTATCGAAACCAATTTGATTATTATGATTATTGATAACTTTATTAATATTTTGTTTATAAAAAAAATTGTGATTGATAAGTTGCAAGAAGCAAATACAATTTTTTTAAAATTACTTATTATTTTAAATATTTACCAATGTCAAAATAGTGGGAGGTAAATGATTTTTGGTACATTTGATATTGACATGCAATACTCAAAAAAGTAAATCATATTATGTTTGATAATATGACAGAGATTTTATTAATTACAATTATGTGAAATATCTAATTTCTTTTTATTTATTATGTTAATGATTTTATGTGTAATGAAGATCTATGAAGTATATCACGTGTGAGTGTAACTAGCATATTATAATTCAATATCTTCAAAAGGCAAGGAAGAATAAACTCAAACATCTTGAAGATGAAGCACAAGACATTTTGAAGATAAGTGCAATTTTGAGGGGAAGTAATAGTTGCAAATAATGTACTTTTTTTCCCTTGTTAAGTTTTTATCCCATTGGGTTTTTCTTAACAACGTTTTTAATGAGGCATGTATTCATAATATATGGTCATCTAAGGGGAAGTGTTATAAACATGCATATATGTGCATGTGATGTGTGGATGACCACATCTATGACAAGTCATTAAGATAAATGGCTATTGGAATCCTTATTCTCTTCTAACATTTCCTTCATGATACTCTTAAATCCATGGTGTAGCCATTCCCTCATTAGTATGTTTTAAGGCATATAACTTCCCTCATATTATGGTGTCCTTAATAGCTTGTAACCTACCCAACTTTCTTTATGTCAAGAGTCCTATATAAGGGAGACTTCACTTTGTACATATTGGTGAATGAGTAATGAAATAATAAGATTATGGCAGGATGAGTTCTTGAAGAACTACATCCATGAATCATATAGAATAGTTACTGAAGAATTAAGTCTTTTTAAAGACTAATTTGTGTACTCTTTCTCTCTTATATCTATCTTTATATCATTGTACTTCATAATTTATTTGGTTTACAACAAGAATCCTATTTTATTTGTCATTATGTTTCCGTTGACATTTGACACCATGTAAATTACCATTAAGGCAATCAAAAGGTCTTATGGATGCTTAAAATGAGTGCATTAATTTCATTTTAAAATGTAATGTATGGGATATTTGGGATGACATATATAAATAATAAAAAAAAAAAGTCATAAAATTCTTGAAGAAAAAATGATGACAGAGCAAATTGAAAGAAATAAAATCCGATTGGGATCCTAATTGGTATCCTAATATTAGCGAATTTTATGTAGAATGAGAGAGTAGAGTGTAAGATCATTTTCTTCATTGATTTAAGGGTAAATTACATAGAAAGTCACTGTGGTTTGGCTCATTTTCAGAAAAGGTCCTTGTGGTTAAAAAAGTGACAAAAAAGGTCCTTGTGGTTTGCTCCGTTAACAAAAAAGGTCCTGAGGTTTGTTTTCGTCCAAAATTTAACAGAAATCTTGGCTAAAATACTATTTTATGACCTTAACTATTAATTTTTATGCGTTTGACTCCCTATTTGTATGATATAAGGACTTTGACACAAAAAAATGACTTTGACTCCCTATCTGTAAATGGACCAAACCACAGAGTCCTTCTGTGTAATTTACCCTTTTTTTGTTTAAATTGCAAGGAACAAAATGAAAAGGCCAAAGTCCTATTTTGGTCCCGCAATTATGCTCAGTGTTCCAAATAGGTCCCTCAGTTATTTTTCGTTTCATATTGATCCCCCAGTTATGCAAAATTTGACAAAGTTGGTCCCTCTAACAATTTCCATATATTTTTCCGTTAAAAAAAAGATAAAATTGATTTTTAACTTCTAAAACTTTAAATTTTTGGAATTAAGGACATTTTTTTTCTATAATAGAACCAAAATGTAAGAAAGAAGAAAATATATGGAGGGTTTTAGTTTATTTTACACAAAAAAAAAAACACAACATCCTCCCCTCTCTCTTCAGCCACCACAACCCCCTCGCTGCCGTTCAGGTCACCAGACGAAGGAGATGTGAGTGGCGAGGGTGATAGTTTTGTAGTATTGATGAAATTTCATTAATCACTATAAAACTTTTTTTGTTACGTCAAAGTCCTTCTCTCATACAAATAACTGAATAAGTAGTTAAACATATAAAAATTAATAGTTATGGTCTTAAAATAGTATTTTAGCCAAAATTTTCATTAAATTTTTAACAGAAACATACCTCATGACCCTTTTTGTTAACGGAGTAAACCAAAAAGACATTTTTTGTTATTTTTTAAACCACATGTACCCTTTCTGAAAATGGGCCAAACCACAGAGACCTTATGTGTAATTTACCCTTGATTTAATCTTTGAATGTGATAGGGTATTTATACAAGAAGAAAAGCTTCTCTAGGAGACAAGGACTAGACATAATAATACCATTATTTCCTAATTGATAATCAATCCCTAAACTTTGGAATCCTAATTGGTATCCTAAAATCATAGGGATCCAAAGTGGTATCCTAAGTAGAATCCTGTGTAAAATGGTATCCTAAAATTTTAGAATCCTAAGTTGTACATATTAATTCTCAACAAAGATTAGATTCTTACTATGAGGTGGAATTGTTAAAATTCTTCTATGGACCTTGTGCTCTCAATCTCCTTTCTATCTAACTATGAACATGTGTAAGACGAATTTTTCGAGCCGGGCTGACCCCAGACGAATTTTTCGAGTCAAGCCAGCCCAAGTCGAATTTTTCGAGCCGGGTTGGCCCGAGTCGGATTTTTCGAGCCGAGTCGGCCCGAGTCGATTTTTTCGAGCCAGACCGGCCCGAGACGAATTTTTCGAGTCGGCCCTGCCCGAGTCGAGTTTTTCAAGCCGGGCTGGCTCGGGTCGAATTTTTCGAGCCGGGCCGACCCGAGACGAATTTTTTGAGCCAGGCCGGCCCGAGACAAATTTTTCGAGCTGGGCCGACCCAAGACAAATTTTTCGAGCCGGGCCAGCCCGTGACGAATTTTTCGAGTCGGGCCGGCCCGAGACATATCTTTTAAGCCGAGCCTACCCGAGTCGAATTTTTCGAGCCGGGCCAACCCAAGACAAATTTTTTGAGCCGGGCTGGCTCGAGGCGTGTTTTTCAAAATATTTCGCTCGGCCCGGCCCGACTCGAAAAATTCGTCTCGGGCCGGCCCGGCTCAAAAAATTCGACTCGGGCAGGCACGGCTCAAAAAATTCGACTCTGACAGGCTCGTCTCGAAAAATTCGTTTCGGGCCGAAAAATTTGTCTCAGGCCGGCCCGGTCAGATTGAAACTGAAAAAAAAATTAATTTAGTATCAAAATATAACTAAAAATTTGAATTCAAATTATGGTAATTCAAATTTATACTTGTTATCCAAAACATGTAATTTTAAATGCAAGGATTTGAAATGAAGGTAATTCAAATCCCTAGTATTTGAAATTCCATGGTATTTGAAATGGCACTATCCAAATGCACCCTTCGTGTCTTAATTTTTCGATCATAGTATGGTGTCCATTTAGGGTCTTTTCTATGGTTTTCATGTTGTTTTGACGACTGAATTTTGCACAGATTCGGTGACGTTTAAAGCACACTTTGACATTGGTTTCAATGTTTTTTTCTAGTATGTTTAGGCCCAGTTCGTTTCTGTTTTGATTATAATCATAATAAACATGTTCGTTTACGTTTTTTTCCTGATTCAATTATAATCATGATTTTTTAATAATCAAACACACTCAATTACACTTATACCCCTATACATAAACCTATAATTACCTATACTCTAATACAATCAATCCCCAATCACAAAGGACAAAATTGTCATTTACTTTAAAATTGGGTCAGTTTGTAAATATCCATTTTTTTGTTTGGGCTAAAATGTTATTTTGTCCAAATGTTATTACAACTGAAATTGAAGATCGTCATCTTCATCCTCAAAACACTAAGGTTAAGAACTACTCCTCCTACCAATACGACGACGTCTCCACCGTCATCGCCGTTCAGAATGTCCTGGAGATGTTGAACAACGAGAATTCGAGGATGGTGGAGGCTTCGCCGTTGGTCACATTACCGGGATTCGGAAAAAGTCCCGTCGGAAGGCAACTCAGAGTCACGGACTCGCCGTTTCCATTAAACGACGTCGGAGGAGATAGCCAAGAGGATAAAGCAGCCGAAGAGTTCATTAACAAGTTCTATAAGGACCTCAACTTGCAGAAAACAATGGCGATTCTTGATTCACCTTACCACAAGCACTTGTGGGACCGGTGAATTAATCAATCGTATATAACTCCCGAACACCAAACCTCAAAATCGAATTCTCAGAATCCAAAATTGAAATCACAGCCAAAACGAAAACAAAATCAAACGAATTTGAATCGAAATCACAACGAAGAATTTTGACCGAAATTGGATCGAAAATCTGAAACTCAATTTGTAGGAAGCTTTCCCTCTCCCTGCTTCTGTTATTCCCCAACATCGCGTCGTCGCCACCATCTTCGTTGTGGCCGCTGTGGGCGGAGACAGAGATGACGAGAAAGAGGAAAAGCAGAGAGGAGAAGAAGAAGATGAAGCAAGGCATTGAGGCGAGAGAGAGAGAGAGAGAGAGAGAGAGAGAGAGAGAGAGAGAGAGAGAGAGAGAGAGGAAAATTGAAGAAAATTGAAGAAAATTTTCGGGTCCGCCAGCTTCAACCTTTCTCTCTCATCTGCTGCGAATCGGTGCACCGATTTCTTCGCTGGTGCACCGAATGTCGAGCAACAAGAAGACATTTTAGTCCTTTTTGGTGCACCATTTCGTAGGCAAAAATGAAACGGTGCACCGATTTGGATAATCATCCCCCCACTTACACACAAAAATAATCAAGATTTCACGCTTTTCAAGGCAAACAGTAACATTTTTGTTTTTTTTTCCAAACAACAATCACATCAAAACACACTTTTATTATAATCAAATCACATCTTACTTTTACCAACTTTTTCTTCCATTTATACCCCTAATTTATCAATTTCCTTACTTTTTATCCACCTACCACAATCATTACATACCCATTTTAATAATTTCACACCAAATAATCAACAATCATCCAAACACCACTACAAAAATAATCAACTTTGATTATAATCAAACTATGATTATAATCAAAACAAATTTTAAAAAAAACGGAAACGAACTGACCCTTAGTGTCCTACTTTATTTTATTTCAATCTTCTCATAACAAACACATTCCACGCCCCTTTTAGATGAAATCATAAACTTGAAAACCCTTGTTTTATTTCAATCTTCACCTGCTCAACTACTTTTATTTTTTCCAATAAAAATGGGAGTGCATTAATAGAAACAATAAATACAAGACCAAATCATCAATACTGCTGGATAGTTCGTAATATTATCAATGTTGTTATTTTGGATAAAATAAATAAAAGTCTATTTATGATGTATAATTAATTTAATATGATAATATATTAAATTAATTATGTTTATATGATTGGTTTCTTCAAAAGACATGAGAAGTTCTTTTAAAATGTGTCTATTAATAATCGGTCTTTCTAACTTGTGCCCTTAGGGCACATGTTAAGGTTTCTTTTGATTGGTCAAGTGAGTTTTCAAAACATTAAAAATTATCTTTTAAATGAATTTTCGTAGATTTCAATATATGAGATGCTCTACTAACCAATCACAAAAAACCTTAAAATGTGTCCTAAGGGCACATATTAGATAAATCCATTAATAATTAATAGACATATCTTTTCATTTGAAAATGTACATCTATCAAGTGGTGTCTTTCAATTATTAATAGACACATGTTTTATTATGAAGAGATCTAACTTTTAGATAGTGTCTATTAGTAGTTAATAAATACATTTTTCAAATGAAAGGACATATCTTATGGATTATGTCTCTTGGTCAAATTATAAATAGTGATCCAAACCACATAAGATGTAAAAGATGAAATATAATACACAAAAGTATAAAAGTTCAATTTATAGGCTTTGTTGTATCTTGGAAGGGGCTTGCCTAACTTTCCCCGATATATAGGCAATCACTCTTTAAGAAAAGTGATTTGTCACGCCTCAAAGCCATCCATTAATTTTTATTCTTCCATTAATCTCTTTCTTCTATATATTATTTTCAAACAATCATTATAAAAAAAATAAATGGTTAACTTACGTTGTGGCCAAATACATAAAACTAGAATGAAAGCAATAAAGAGAAAACTAATACGACTACAAAACAACCAAAGCAAATCCTTCGTGCAATACCTCAAACCACAAAATCAAAAGCTTAGCCAATTCTCACACGTCTCGTATATGAGATGCCAAGCTAATCAGCTACAAAAGCAGAAGAATTGCAGCTAGGAGCTGATGGAAACATAGAAAGATGTATTGCAACGATGTTTTTATTTTTAATTTCTCTATAATTCAAACTCTGGCTTAAAATTCACAAAGTTTTGAAGTAAATTATTTGCAAAAATTTATTTTTTAATTAGTACAAGTGTACAAGTGTCTTTATTTATTTCAAACACTGCATCAATTATAATGTTCTTGATTGAAAAAATGGACTAAAATTAATCCAAACTGATGAGTACCTTGAATTTATAACTTACATAAAAGTTTGATTTTATGAGAACTAATTACTACTTCCTCCATCTTTACCTAAGAGAAATATGAGATAAAAAGATTAAAATTGTCCTTATTAAATTGCTCATAGTTACTCCCATCAATTCAATAGTTGAGATTTGAGAAATGTTTATTCATTATAACTACACTATTTAATACGGATAAAATAGTAAAAAAATAATTAATGATCTCTTGATTTTTAAAGCATCATATATTTTGAGATAAAAAAAACCCTTAAACGTAATAGAGCCGATATTAAAAGATCGAGAGAGTAATTAGTCGTATAAATGATGGCGTCTTAAAACTTTACACCAACTATTAGTTTTGTCCCCAATATTTTTTTGCGATCAATTTCGTCTCCAATATTTCACATTTTGGTCAATTTTATTTTTTTTATCTTATCTTAGCCAAATATTAACAAAAATTCTATGTGATTAATAACATTTAATGTAAAGTTGATAAAAACAACTCAAACCCTTACTCAAATTAAAGTTGACTATGTCCGAGTGTCCCATATAGCTAAATATTATTTTTTGGGTACAAATTTAAATACTTCAATTTTTTATATTATTTAAAAAAAACCTTATGTTTTGGTGTTTTCAATAAATGTATTTTCTAGGATTCAAACATTTCCTGGAGCACGTGATCGGTACAGAATATGAACCTAATTCACATTGTAAGCCTACTCATGTGTAAAAGGGTGGCCCCACTGCACAAGGCTCCCATTAGGTGGGGTCTGGGGAGGGTCAAGATGTACGCAGCCTAACCCTTGCTTTGCAGAGAGGCTGTTTTCAGGATTTGAACCCGTGACCTCTTGGTCACTAGGCAACAACCTTACCGCTGCGCCAAGGCTCACCCTCATTAGCCTACTCATGTGTAACTCACAAAAATCTCAAACATGATAAACAATTAAAACAATTTTAAATAATACATTTCATTCATGGCAAAAGTACTAATTTCGTCCCCATACTTTACACCAATTGTCAATTTCGTTCCCAATCTTTTTTGTGCTATCAATTTCATCCTCAATGTTTCATATTTTGGTCAATTTTATCCTTTGCTCTTTAGCCAAATATTATTGACAGAATCTACGTGGCTAATTATATATAATGTAAAATTGATAGAAAAAGAAACTCAAATTCTAACTTAAATTGAAAAACATAATGCAGTTTGTGAAACATTGGGGACGAAATTGACAACAAAATGACCTACCAAACATATATATCGTGAAACATTGGAGACGAAACATTGACTAAACCATAAAACATTATGGACGAAATTGACAACAAAAAAAGATTCAGAACGAAATTGACAATTGATGTCAAATTTAAGGATAAAATTAATACTTTTACCTTTCATTCATAGTATAACCTACCAAACATATATATCGTCTATATCCAACCATTCCAGATTCTTATGAATTGGGTTGTGACAAAGACCCAAGTGTATAATAAGTATCCAAATATAACATAACTCAATCACGCATAAAAGCGTGTCATACAAAATAAACGAAATTTTTTCAAAATTCTCTTCCTAATGAAGCTAATAGAACTGACATACTAGAATATTGTTACAATTGTTGACTAATAAAACAATGTAAAGAGCCAAGGGTGAGTCATGTTGTAGGGCACCAGAGAAAAAAGATCATCACAATTGTCATTATAGTTAATAATATAATTAATTATCTAAATTAGTATTTGTTAACTTCATTAATGATATATTGATTATAATTAACGTATATTGCAATAATAAATCACACAAGAGAGCTTGTATATAGTCCATCGTACTCATGTGCCCATCACGCATGTATTAGTTTCCTTTGTCCAAATGAAAATGATCCAAGTTCAAAGAGCCCATATGAGGCGTTGCTGAGTCTACTTGAACAATTAAAGAGGTTATTGCATACATTAATTGCTTTCTATTAAAGAAAACTACTGCGTAGTTCTTTAATTTATACTCAATCAATTAATTAATCTTTAAATAAAGGGTAAATTGCAATTTGGTACCCTGTGGTTAGGGGCGGT
>QANZ01005420.1:35852-48182 GCA_003254925.1 Chamaecrista fasciculata
AAAAACATTCCTAACTCTTAGGAAGTCATAACCAACTTATTATCTTCCAAAGATTTTGAATTAAAATATTACCCTAATATCTTTAATTCAAATCTTTTGAATATTGAAATCTAGATCAAATCTTTGAATTCAAATTCATGACTTTAATTAATAAAACATTTCTATTAATTAAAACCAAGCTAAAAGAGGCGCCACCCTCTATCCTATTTATCCTAATATTAGTGAATTTAATAAATCAATAATCTCCTAACTTTTAGGAATCTTATTTAATTTATTATTCCCTAATATTATAATTGTAAATAGATTAATCCTATTAACTATTTAACAATTAATATATATTTAAATTTGTCCCACAAATTTAAATATCTCAACCGTAGATTTAATTTAAGACAAGACTTTATGTCCGAGACATTTCAGCTATGTCTTAAATTGTGCCACTGGAGTGACTCACGAATTAACCCAAATTCGTGTTCCTTTAAGCGGTGTCCAGATCCTGCTCATGTGTGACCCAGCATGCCCCACGTGAAGTTGGCAGCAAGCCATCTCTATGACTCACAAGTCGAGAGCGGACTCTAGCAAGCCATCATGACTACCCAAAACACGTGAGTTATCGTTTTATCAAAATGACCGATTTAACCTTATTACCACCTTGTCATAGACCCTATTGTCACATGATATTTTGGTCATGGATTAGGCACGGGAATTTCATCCATAATCCAAACCTCAACTTTCTCGATTTCCTGAGTAAGTCCCATTTCCCTGTGTGGCTACACATTCCTTGGACAGACTCATCGAGGGCGCCAGTTAAATATCTCTCATCTTTAATGAGGGACAAAATTCCATCTTGGTCAACCCTAAGCACTGCAATCAACCAAACTCGTACCTAGCCCTTATGGCTACCCTGCTACGGGCAACGTTAGACTAGGCCAAAGTTTGACAACTACAACGCCGGAATAGTCAAGACCTCAGGTCTAAGGCATCATGACAGGCATACAGGAGAGACTAGCTAATGACTAAACCCATGCAGGACTCTCCGGGTCAGTCCAGCAACTTGTAACCCCTTACTCATTGCACCATGACTCTCGTAAAGCATCTAGTGTATGTATCTCCATACACCGAGGTCATGCTAGTCTTAGTTCATTCTCGCTCCCACGAGAATAATCGACCAGGGACGGATTTATATTAATTATCTCATAATTAATCAAGGAGGCTATCATAGTAAACATGCTAATAATATGATAACAACATAATTTATCTCCATAAATTAATCAATATGTTCACAACATATACATAAAATGATTGGCCCTAGGGCACAACCTCCAATAGACTCCCACTTGCACTAGGGTATAATCATCAATCTAGCTGTTCCAACACTAGGTACACTGATCAATGCGTCTAATCCCCATCGACGATACATGCCGCTCATGTATGGGTCGCGAAGAGGCTTCGTAAGAGGATCAGCAACGTTATCCCGCCTGCTACTTTACATATCTTTACATCACCTCTGTCAATCATCTCTCTGACAAGGTGAAAACGTCTGAGTATATGTTTGGTCCTCTAGTGGGACCGTGGCTCCTTGGCTTGTGCAATAGCCCCGTTGTTGTCACAATACAAGGTAACGGGATCAGCAATGGTCGGAACCACACCAAGCGCGGAAACGAACTTTCTGATCCATACAGCCTCCTTCGCTGCATCTCATGCTGCAATATACTCGGACTCGGTTGTAGAATTAGCAATTGTGCTCTGTTTGGAACTCTTCCAACTCACACTGCCACCATTCAGGAGAAACACGTATCCAGACTGCGATTTAAAGTCATCTTGGTCGGTTTGGAAACTAGCGTCTGTGTAACCCCTTACACATAGCTCCTCATCAGTTCCACCGTACAACAAGAACTCATCCTTAGTTCTTCTCAAGTACTGAAGGATGTTTTTGACAGCGGTCCAATGATCCTCACCAGGGTCTTGTTGGAACCAGCTCGTCATGCTCAGGGTAAAAGACACATCGGGTCGAGTACATAGCATGGCATACATGATGGATCCTATTGCCGAAGCATAAGGGATGCCACTCATGCGCACTCGCTCAACAAGTGTCTTGGGACACTGTTTCTTGCTCAGGGTCAAACCATGATTCATCGGAATGAATCCCTTCTTGGAATCTTGCATACTGAACCTCTTCAGTACCTTATCCAAGTATGTACTTTGACTCAATCCAAGAAGCCTACGAGACCTATCTCTATAGATCTTGATGCCTAGAATATAGGCAGCTTCTCCTAAGTCCTTCATTGAGAACGATTTTCCCAACCAAGATTTTACAATCTGTAAGGTTGGAATGTCGTTTCCAATGAGCAATATGTCATCGACATATAGCACCAAGAACACAATTGTGCTCCCACTAACATTCTTGTAAACACAAGGTTCATCAGGGTTTTGTAAGAAGCCAAACTCTTTGACTACTTCATCAAAACGATGATTCCAACTTCGAGATGCTTGCTTCAATCCATAAATGGATCTCTGAAGCTTGCATACCTTGTCTGGTTCCTCTGGACATACAAACCCCTCAGGTTGTGTCATGTACACATCCTCGGGCAGCCTTCCATTAAGGAACGTTGTTTTGACATCCATTTGCCATATCTCAGTCATAATATGCGGCTATGGCAAGGAGGATCCTAATGGATTTGGCCATTGCAACAGGGGAGAACGTTTCGTCATAGTCAATACCATGACATTGAGTAAATCTCTTTGCAACTAGCCTCGCCTTGAAGACGTTGACATTGCAATCCATGTATGTTTTCTCTTTGAAAACCCACTTGCACCCTACGGGTTTTACCCCTTCGGGTGAAGCGACTAAGGTCCATACCTCGTTGTCGTACATAGATTGCATCTCAGCCTTCATGGCTTCAACCCATTTCTCAGAGTTGGGGATCGCGATGGCCTCTTGATAGGTGGTGGGCTCACCATGCTCCATGAGCAACACATCTTTGTTTTTAGTCACCAGAAATCCATATCTCTCAGGCTGAAAACGTGTCCTATCAGACCTTCGTGGTCCTTGTGTCATTGGAGGAGCTTCCACAACATCTTGTGGATCTTATCCAGTTTCCGTCTGCGCCTCTGATGTGTCTTGTGGAACTTGAACTTCTTCAATCTTTATCTTACTCCCACTGTTTCTTTTAGAAACAATATCCTTTTCTAGAAAGAATCCACTTCTGACTACAAACACTTTGTTGTCAGTTGGGCAGTAGACATAATACCCCCTCGTTTCTTTGGGGTATCCCACAAATAAGCACTTGAGGGATTTGGGAGATAGTTTATCGTTAGGCTATTGCTTAACGTAAACTTCACATCCCTAAACCTTGAGGTTAGACAAATTGGGACTCTTCCCTTTCCATATCTCATATGGTGTCTTCTCAATTGCCTTGGACGGAACACGGTTAAGTGTGAACGCAACAGCTTCTAAAGCAGACCCCCAAAAGGATGGCGGAAGATCGGTTTGACTCATCATAGATCGAACCATATCCAATAGAGTTCGATTCCTCCTCTCAGAAACACCATTCCATTGTGGGATTCAGGAGGAGTAAGTTGTGAGACTATCCCACAACTTTTAAGATGATCAATTAATTCTTGACTCAAATACTCGCCTCCTCGATCAGATCGAAGGACTTTGATTTTCTTGTCAAGTTGGTTCTCTACTTCATTTTGAAATCTCTTGAACATTTCAAAAGACTCTGTCTTGTGCTTCATTAGGTAGACATAGCCATACCTACTAAAGTCGTCAGTAAACGTAATGAAATAAGGGTAACCACCTCTAGCATGAGTACTCATGGGTCCACATACATCACTATGTATGATCCCCAATAAGTCTGATGCCCTCTCACTGTGGCCAGTGAAAGTCTCCTTTGTCATTTTCCCAAGCAAACAAGATTCACAAGCATCTAATGATTCAAAATCAAATGAGCTTAGAAGTCCATCTTTATGGAGCTTCTCTAGGCGTTTCTCGTTTATATGGCCTAAACGACAATGCCAGAGGTATGTAGGACTAGGTTCGCTAACCTTAATTCTTTTCGTATCAATGTTATAGATTTCGTTATTACGTTGTTGTTCTAATTTCAAGATATAATGGTTATCTTGCAGATCACCATAAGCAAATAACACATCATCTTTATAAATAGAACATCTACCATGACCATTCACACAAACAAATCATTCCTTATCCAAATAAGAAAGTGAAATAATGTTAGAACTTAAGGACGGTACATAATAACAATTGTTTAAAACAAATATCAGCCCAGTGGGTAAAACTAGCTCGTATGTTCCTACAGCAACAGCAGCAACCCTTGCTCTATTGCCAACTCGTAGGTCCACCTCGCCTCTGTTCAGCTTCCTACTGCTTCTCAACCCCTGCACATTTGTACATATGTGAGAACCACAAGCAGTATCTAATACCCAAGTGGTAGGAGTAGATAGGTGAACACCTATAACATAGATACCTGAAGCAGAGGCCTCAGTGCCTTTCTTCTCCTTTTTTAGATCTTCCATATACAGTTTGCAATTCCTCCTCCAGTATCCTGGCTTTTGGCAAGGAAAGCAAATTGTATCCTTGGCGGGCTTTGCCTTCTTGGCAAGTTGTGGGTTGGGCTTGGGCGCTGGCTTGGTCTCACCAACCACGTCCTTTCCCTTCCTCTTTCCTTTGCCCTTCCCTTTCCCCTTCGTGGTCTCAAACCTCTCTTGTCGAGCCTGTTGTTGGAACATTTACTTGAGATGTGTAACCATCTCGTAGGCCCCCATGTTCTCCAAGTTCTTTTGGATCTTGGGAACCATGGTAGCCAACATCAGGCAAGCAACGTCCACAGAGTCACTTTGATGCTTCTCATAAGCATCTCTCTGTGCTCTTGGAGCGTTGGCAGCAGGCTGTGCGGGAATGGGATTTTCCAGAACGTAGAGCTTCCTTTCCTGGGTGGGAACATTTCTCACGTTTTGAAGCCAGTCAAGGAAGTTAGTCCCGGTCAACTTATCCTTCTCAAGGATAGATCGCAGTGACAGTGTTGAACTAGTGGTTGCCATTTGATTCTACATTTAAGATATGAAAGTTTAATTAGAAGAAAAAAAAAATATATATATATATCCACCATTTTATAAAACCCAGTAAAATTATTATTAGTGGCTAAGATCCATATTTCACCAAAGTTTACCGTCGCGGAGGGCGATCATGCACCCTTTGGCTATTTAGGTAGGTAAGTCCTTACCAATCACATCTCATGTGACTCTTAGATCTATTGGAGATTGTCCCCTAGGGCCAATCATTTTATAAATATGTTTTGAACATATTGATTAATTTATGGAGATAAATTAATGGTTATCATATTATTAGCATGTTTACTATGATAACAATCCCTGATTAGTTATGTGATAATTAGTCTAAATTGTACCTGGTCGCTCATTCAGGTGGGAACTTGAAAATGAACCAAGACCAGCATGACCTCGGTGTATGGAGATACATGCACTAGATGCTTTACGAGAGTCATGGTGCAATTACGTAAGGGGTTACGAGTTGCTGGACTGACCCGGAGAGTCCTGGATGGGTTTAGTCATCAGCTTGCCTCTCCTGTACGCCTGTCACGACGCCTTAGACCTGAGGTCATCATTATTCCGGCGTTGCAGTTGTCAAACTATGGCCTAGTCTAACGTTGCCCGTAGCAGGGTAGCCATAAGGGCTAGGTACGGGTTTGGTTGATTGCCGTGCTGAGGAATGTGGATTGGCCAAGATGGGATTTTGTCCCTCATTAAATGAGAGATATCTAAGTGGCGCCCTCGATGAGTCTGTCCAAGGAAATGCGTGGCCACGCTGAGAAATGGGACTAACTCAGGAAATCGAGAAACTTGTGGTTTGGATTATGGATGACTTTCCTGTGCCTAAACCAGACCAAGATATCGTGTGACAATAGGGTCTATGACAAGGTGGTACTAAGGTTAAGTCGGTTTTGGTAAAAACGATAACTCACGTGTTTTGGGTAGACGTGATGGCTTGCTAGAGTCCTCTCACGACTTGTAAGTCATAGAGATGGCTTGCTGCCAACTTCACGTGAGGCCTGTTGGGTCACACATGAGCAGGATCAGGACACCGCTTAAAGGGACACGAATTAGGGTTAATTCGTGGGTCGCTCCGGTGACACAATTTAAGACATAGCAAAATGTCTGGGACGCTAAGTCTTGTCTTAATTAATCTACAATTGTGATATATTTAAATTTGTGGGACAAGTTTAAATATAATAATTGTGAAATAGTTAATAGGGATTAATTATTTACAATTATAATATTAGGGAAAATAAATCAGATAAGGTTCCTAAGAGTTAGGAGATTATTGATTTATAAAATTCCCCAATATTAACTGAGGGTGGCGCCTCATTTGTGGTATTTGGATTAATAAAATTGTTTTATTAATTTAAATCATGAATATGAATTCAAAAGATTTGATGAAGATATCAAAAGATTTGAATCATAGATATTAGGGAATATCTTAATTCATGATCTTTGGAAAATCATGACTTCCTAATTGTTAGGAATGATTTTGATTTATAAAATTCCAAAGGATATTTGGAGGCATATGGCGCATGGCTTTGTGGGTCCCAAGGGAAGATTTGATCTTTCATCTGATTCCCTAAGATTACGATTTGAATTTAAATTAAATATTAGAGTAATATTTTAATTGTAAATTCAATTCATGCAATCATAATATTATAATTGTTGAATTATAATAATTCTCTAAATATAATTATAAACCCTAGGGGCTAGGCTCCTAGAGCAAGCATCACAATTCATTTGTGCGTTTTTCATCCTCCTTGTAGAGAGAGAGAAAAAATCGCCACCTTCAACCCTAGCTCTTCCAAGTGAGAGAAATTTTGGCTCCCAAGAGTTGAGAGAGGAAAAATCGACTTTGCCTAAGGAGTTAGGAAAATCGATTTGCAGTCACCAAAATTAGGGTTTGTGAGAGAAGGAAAAACAAGAAGGACTTCTTGTGGGGTTTTCTTCTTTGCGCCACTTTTCTCTTTGATTCAAGAAGGAGTTCTTGAACTCAAAGTCACTGTAGATTGGTCCCTTGTTCTTTTGGAGAAAAGAACAGAAGGCTAGCACCTTGGTTCCCGACAAACTGTTCGTGTGGATCACCGGCGGAGGAAGGACGCTACGAGTGGACTTCTAGGACACGCCTTGTACAACCAACCGATTGGAACTCGTGAGGTATACCACTATCTTAACAGGTTTTAAATTCTACTAACGGATCCGTTCGGGAATTTTAGGGCCTTGCGCGTTTTATTTTAATTTTTATATTTGCTTCCGCTGCGTTTGGCGCCTAAAATTCCCAACAAGATCTTTATGGGACTGTATCATCATATGATACTTATTATGGCATGTTTATCCCATCTAATGCCTTGAGGTCCAAAACCGTTTTGATAACCCCATTAAGTCACACAATAAAACTTGTGAAGGGCTAGCCTCAAACCAACGAGGCCGAAGCCCAACCCCCATATCATCAAGGCCCACTAAACACGTGTTGCGGAGGGCGATCACCGCATCTAGCAAACCAAGACTTCAACGAGGCGTCGTGTTGAATCTCCCATTCACCCGTGTGTCCTCAAGGTCAAGGTAGATACGTGTCGCGGAGGGCGATCACCGCTCTACGATGAACAAGATTTCGACAGGGTGTTTTATTGATGGCATTAAAACTTAAGATTTTTAAAAGGGTTTGTTTTTTTTAAAAAAAAGGATCCGTTTTAATTTAATTTTAAAACCCAATTTTAAAATTATATGAGTTGTGCCATGTGTTTATTCTCCATGTATCTCATACATATAAACTCATGCACGGATTTTGTATCTCATACAAAATCCCATACTCGTATCTTATACGTGGTAGTGTAAAATTAAATTGCATGTTAAAATTCGCACCCCTAGGCATACATCTAGCGCATTGCATCACATACAAATTCTAAATGCATTAAACATACCGTGTTTAGATATGGCCCATCTACCCTACAATCCTCTCAAGCCAATGAGAGAATTTTTCTAAAAAGAAAAAATAAAAATTACATTGTGAAAAGCCACAGTTACATTGAGGTATAACAAAAAGTAAAATTACATCAAGAGTAGAGGGAGACGACACGCAGGCCGTATTTACCAAAAAAAACCCTAGAGCCATATCCAACACCACACAAAACATATGAACACTTCACATATTATCATGTCAAACACGGCATACAACAACACATACCAAAAAATTTTTTTAAAATGTGTTCAATTAGGGTTTGTGCAATTTTTAACATGCCTTTCTTGAAATTGGGCCTTTTATCAATAATTATAAAATCAAGAATCTCATTCAAGATTTTTAAATTATTGCCCCAAATATTTTAAAATTCATAATTTTAATAAATTTTCAGCCACCCCACAAAATTATAATTAAAACATTTTTAACTATAATTATATAGGGATTTTCGATTTTGGCTTTAAAATTTCATGAAAATATTTTAAATCAATCCAATTGATTTTATATGTATCACATACATAAAATTTGCACCTTTTCGTAGATTGAGTTTTTAAACAAAACTTTTCGGTGGATTTTCGTAAAACCAAAACATGTGATTGAAAGCGGTAAAACATACATCATACATCTCATGTACAATTCACCAAAACCAGTATTAAATTCAAAACTAGCGAGGCTCTGATATCACTGTTGGAAAATCAGGGCCCTAAGCGCGCAGCGGAAGCGAGAATAAAATTAAAAATTAAACTTTAAGTGGCGCAAAGGACCAAAAATTTCCCCACGGATCCGCTAGCAGAATTTAAATCGGTGAAGGATAGAGTTATACCTCAATGTTTCAATCGGTCCGGTTGAACGGTGCGTTTCTGAGAAGTCCACTTGACGCGTCCTTCCTCCGCCAGTCATCCACACGAGCAGTTTGTTGGCACCAAGGTGCTAGCCTTTTGTTCTTTTTACCAAAAGAACCTGGGAACTCGAATCTACAGTTTTTAAAATTCTAGAACACTTTCTTGAATAGTTAAAATTCTAGAACACTTTCTAGAACACTCGAATCTACAGTTTTTAAAATTCTAGAACACTTTCTTGAATAGGCTTTTGAGTTAGGCGATTTTATCTCATTGTCTCACAAAGGAAGAGAACAAAATCACACTTATGTAATTCGGTCACCAAAGTCGACTTGCCTTGGCCTTTTATAGTGTTGGGGAATTTTGATAATTATAATTAGGGAATCCCTAAATTATAGGATTATCAAATTATAAAATTATAAGATTACAATAATATTATAATTTTAGGACTTGAATTCTTAATTGAAATATTACCTTAATATCTTAATTGAATTCAAAATGCAATCTTTCAGAATCAAATTGGAAGATCAAATCTTCCTCCTTGGACCCACAAGAATGTGCCATCCCCTCACTCCTTTTCTTTGGAATTTTATAAATCNATTAATTTATCTCCATAAATTAATTAATATGTTCAAAACATATTTATAAAATGATTGGCCCTAGGGCACAATCTCCAACATGAAGTTGGCAGCAAGCCATCTCTATGACTCACAAGTCGAGAGCGGACTCTAGCAAGCCATCACGACTACCCAAAACACGTGAGTTATCGTTTTATCAAAATGACCGATTTAACCTTAGTACCACCTTGTCATAGACCCTATTGTCACACAATATTTTTGTCATGGATTAGGCACGGGAATGTCATCCATAATCCAAACCTCAACTTTCTCGATTTCCTGAGTAAGTCCCATTTCCCTGTGTGGCCACACATTCCTTGCACAGACTCATCGAGGGCGCCAATTAAATATCTCTCATCTTTAATGAGGGAAAAAATTCCATCTTGGTTAACCACATTCCTCAGCACTGCAATCAACCAAACCCGTACCTAGCCCTTATGGCTACCCTGCTACGGGCAACGTTAGACTAGGCCAAAGTTTGACAACTACAACACCAGAATAGTCAAGACCTCAGGTCTAAGGCATCGTGACAGGCGTACAGGAGAGACTAGCTAATGACTAAACCCATGCAGGACTCTCCGGGTCAGTCCAGCAACTTGTAACCCCTTACTCATTGCACCATGACTCTCGTAAAGCATCTAGTGCATGTATCTCCATACACCGAGGTCATGCTGGTCTTAGTTCATTCTCGCTCCCACGAGAATAATGGACAAGGGACAGATTTAGATTAATTATCTCATAATTAACTAAGGACGCTATCATAGTAAACATGCTAATAATATGATGACAACATAATTTATCTCCATAAATTAATCAATATGTTCACAACATATACATAAAATGATTGGCCCTAGGGCACAATCTCCAACAGTCAGTGCTTTGAGCGTAGAATGACGAACTCTATTTATAGTATTGAGTAGTGTGCTTGATCCACAAGTCAAGGGAAGATTTTCGCCTCTGGGCCTTGAGCTGCGCCGACGGCCCAATACGAAGGCGCAGCGAAATATCTGCGATATTTCAATTATACCTTTGTATCTTGAATCGTAGTCGTGAAAAACATACTCTACTGCTTCCAATATTCTGAGCCGTGAGATTTCCTTTTTGAGCCGTTGGCTCAGAGTGACGACGCAGACTCAAACTCCTCTGAAGCGTATTTGCTGACGTCATATTCTGGAATATTTCTGCGTCGCGTGAATCACCGAATCTGGGCCGCCGCCCCACGTGGCGGCGCAAGGATTTCTTGTGCTCAACGTGATCTTCTGGAATATTCTGATATTTCCCTCTTGGTTTGGCCCTTTTTGGATATCTGAAACACTAAATAAACCATAGTAGCACCTATTTATAAAGTATAATAGATAAACGCTAATTAACTTATTTTATCCACTTTATTTCACTATACCTTAGTGTTTCCCTTAGTATATTAATTGTTCTAATTCTAATATATTATTATTATAATCATACCAAAAGAAGGCCAAATAACTTGTTCACTTTTGGGCTGATCAAATCCCCCACACTTAAGACTTTGCACTCCTGAGCAAAGGTACGAAGTAGAAGAAGAAAGAATATGCCAAAGAATCAATGAACTTTCTCAAGTTCACGATTCAAGGCCAGCACATAGTCACAAACTATAGTTATAGAATTCACCAAGCAAGTAACTAAGTAAAGTAGTGTAATCCTGTTTTCATAAGACCAATTCCATAAGTGTATCACTCTCCTTACTAATTGGGTGTTATTTCTCTCTAGTCATGTCTTAGACTAAGTTCCTACCATAAGCTTGTAGAAATTCTCAAAGTCTCCACTTTAAATGAAATAATGATTCTTAATCAAGAGGACTTTAATAGGGTTGTAATGTATGGGAAAGGCTAGTATATATATGTGAGGAATATAGGGAGAAAAGAAAGGAAATCGGTATTTACCTTAAAATCTCTTTTTTCAAGTTTTCCGGGTCCAATTTAACTCCACTTATCCAAAGAAAGTATCTAGCTCAGTGTAAGGCTCATTTGAGTCATTTGGCACAGGACTCTACTTTTTTGACTGACCAGTTTTTTTCTCTCGATAGGCTCTTCTGATAATACTTTTAGTATTTGAGCTTTCTCAAAGATACTTTTGTTTTCTCAACTTATATATTTTTTTCTTTTTTGTTGAGATCTTTTATATCCTTTTTTTTTTCTAATAACTTTGCTAGCTAAATTCTCCTTTGAGGGTTGGATTGGAAAGTACATCTTTATGAGAAGGTTTATAAGTAAACCTTAGTGTATAGGCTCAAAGGGGCTAACAAAGGATATATTTGGTAACTGGCTAGTGTTTGGGATAAAGGGGTTGAAGAAACAAATGCCTCTATCATATTAACAATCATTAAATCTAATAAGCTTTAACCAAGAATTAAGAAAAGTTCTAGAGAAAACAAAGCGAAGAGACTAATCTCTCTCTAAGTAGATATATTATAGTATTATATGGGCTTAATCTTCCAACTAGGCTGGGTTTCTCTCAAATTGGTCTATAAAAATCAAACAGTACTACTAAACTTAGGAAATTACTTAGATTATTCTAAGGCTATAGAAAATAACTAAGACTAAACTCTTATCATGAATATAGAATTATTCACTCAATACTCTAAACATATTAGAAATTCGACTAATTCGAATTCTACTCAAAAAAGTGAAAAATAATAAGTGAAGTAAATTTAAATCAAACACTAAAAATAGGAAAATAAAATTTAAAAATTTAAAGTTTATAAAATATTTAGATTAATACCAAAAAGTTTTTGGGTGAACCAAAATATAAGTTACTCTAACTTAATCCTCTCCCCCACACTTAAAACATAACATTGTCCCCAATGTTAGAA
>QANZ01005420.1:49060-79658 GCA_003254925.1 Chamaecrista fasciculata
GCCTCACGTGAAGTTGGCAGCAAGCCATCTCTATGACTCACAAGTCGAGAGCGGACTCTAGCAAGCCATCACGACTACCCAAAACACGTGAGTTATCGTTTTAACAAAACCGATTTAACCATAGTACCACCTTGTCATAATCCCTATTGTCACACGATATTTTGGTCATAGATAAGGCATGTGAAGATCATCCTTATTCCAAACCACAACTTTCTCGATTCCTTGAGTTAGTCCCAATACCCTGTGTGGCCACACATTCCTTGGACAGACTCATTGAGGGGCCCAGTCAAATATCTCTCATCTTAATGAGGGACAAAATTCCTTCTTGGTCAACTGTTGGAGAATCACAGAGCGGCGCGCAACGGAAGCGATAAAATAAAAAAAAAAAACACTTTAAATTAATAACACAGTTTTTCATTTCCTACCAGGATCCGCTATATGAGTTTATACTAGGAAATGAAAAGTGATTTACCATAAACAATCGGTAGCTTTTGAACTTTGCGATTCAGAGAAGTCCACTCTGAGTGTCCTTCATCTGCCGGTGATCCACACTAGCAGTTTGGTAGATGCCCAGGTGCTAGCCTCCTTCACTTCTTTCCAAGTGAATACAAGAACTCTATCTACGGTTCTTGAAATTCAAGAACTGTTCTTGAACTTCAAGACTAAAGTTGGCGCCTAAACCAAAAACCACCTTCTTGGTCTCACACAAAAACCCTAAAGTTAGGGTGCAAGTCGAACTTCCTCTCTCTCCTTGAGAAAGTCGACNTCACAGAGTTAGCTTTTAGTTTTATTTGCGTTTTAGTCCAAAAATTTTTATTTCTTCCGCTGCGCTCCCTCTGTGATTTCCCAACAGAACTTTCCTCTTGTGTGAACTAGTGTGCAAATTCGACTTGGCCCCCTCTATTTATAGAGTTTGGGGAGTTTGATAATTATAATTAGGGACTGCCTAAATTAGTGGATTATCAAATTATAAAATTATAAGATTACAATAATATTATAATTTTAGGCCTTGAATTCTTAATTAAAATATTACCTTAATATCTTAATTTGAATTCAAAATGCAATCTTGAGATTCAAAATGCAAGATCAAATCTTGCCCATGGACCCCACAAGAATGCGCCATCTCCCTCCTTGATTTTAAGGAATTTAATAAATCAAAATAACAATCCTAACTCTTAGGAAGTTATAACCAACTTATTAATTTCCAACAATATTGAATTAAGATATTACCCTAATATCTTTAATTCAAAATTTGAATCTTGAATATCAAAATCAAATCTTGAATTCAAATTCAAATTCAAGTCATGACTCTAACTAACAAAACATTTCCATTAATTAAAATCAACCCATATGAGGCGCCACCCTCAATCTTATTATCCCAATATTAGTGAATTTAATAAATCAATAATCTCCTAACTTTTAGGAAGCTTATCTAATTTATTATTCCCTAATATTATAAACAAGAATATAATTGTAAATAGATTAATCCAATTAACTATTTAAAATTAAAATATTTAAACTTGTCCAACAAATTTAAATATCACAATCGTAGATATTTATTTAAGACAAGATTTCATGTCCTAAGACATTCAACTATGACTTAAATTGTGTCACCAAAGTGAGTCACGAATTAACCCTAATTCGTGTCCCATTATAGCATCTTGATCCTGCTCGTGTGTGACCCAGCAGGCCTCACGTGAAGTTGGCAGCAAGTCATCCCTATGACTCACAAGTCGAGAGCGGACTCTAGCAAGCCATCATGACTACCCAAAACACGTGAGTTTATCGCTTTAACGCCAAACGATTTAACCTTAGTACAACCTTGTCTTGATCCCGATTGTCACACGATATTTTGGTCATGGATAAGGCACGGGAAAGTCATCCTTAATCCAAACCATAACTTTCTCGATTCCTTGAGTTAGTCCCATTTCCCTGTGTGGCCACACATTCCTTGGACAGACTCATCGAGGGGNAGACCAAGAATTTCGCCTAGTGCACCCATTGAGAGTGAAAATTCGCCTAGTCCTAATATTGTGAGAGTGAGTCGATTTTCTTGAAAAGAAAATTAGACCTGCACCTGATAATATTAGTACATCCCAATCAATCTTGAAGATCAAGAACAGTTCTTGATTATTCAAGAATCATAGATAGAGTTCCCGTATTCACTTGGGAAGAAGTGAAGGAGGCTAGCACCTAGGCATCTGCCAAACTGCTCGTGTGGATCACCGGTAGAGGAAGGACACTCGGAGTGGACTTCTCAAATTCGCAAACACGATAAGTCATCAATTGAAAATAGGTAAACATCTTTACTTTCCTGGTATAAACATAGTTAGTGGATCTTGGAAGGAATCACAGAGTTAGCATATTTAAGTTTTTATCAAGTTTTTTTTTTATTTTCCGCTGCGCTCCCTCTGTGATTTCCCAACAGTATCTCCATACACCGAGGTCATGTTGGTCTTGGTTCATTCTCGCTCCCACGAGAACAATCGACCAGGGACAGTTTTAGCTTAATTATCACATAACTAATCAAGGACGCTATCATAGTAAACATGCTAATAATATGATAACAACATAATTTATCAACTTTAAATTAATCAATATGTTCAAAACATACACATAAAATGATTGGCCCTAGGGCACAATCTCCATCATCAACCACATTCCTCAGCACGGTTAACAACTAAACCCGTACCTCGCCTGTATGGCTACCCTGTTACGGGCAACGTTGGACTAGGCCAAAGTTCAGCATCTACAGCGCCGGAATAATCAAGACCTCAGGTCTAAGGGCATCGTGACAGGTGTACAGGAGAGACTAGCTTATGATTAAACCCATGCAGGACTCTTCGGATCGGTCCAGCAATTTGTAATCCATTACATAATTGCACCATGACTCTCGAGAAGCATCACATGCGTGTATCTCTATACACCGAGGTCATGCTGGTCTTTTTTCATTCACGTTCCCACGAGAATAATCGACCAGGGACAGTTTAGACTAACTATCACATAATTAATCAAGGATTATTATCACAGTAAACAAGCTAATAATATGATAACGACGTAATTTATCATCTATAAATTAATCAAAATAATATGTTCAAACAAACACATATATATAAAATCATTGGCCCTAGGGCACAAGCTCCATCAAACTCCCACTTGCACTAGGTACAATCATTAATCAAACTGTTCCTACACTACGTACACTGATCAATGTGTCTAATCCCCATTGACGTTACATGGCGTTTGTGTATGACCCGCGCAAGAGATTTCGTAAGAGGATCGGCAACATTATCCTCGCCTGCTACTTTAGATATCTTGATATCTCCTCTGTCAACAATCTCTCTGACAAGGTGATAACGTTTGAGTATATGTTTGGTCCTTTGGTGGGACCGGGGCTCCTTGGCTTGTGCAATAGCACCATTATTGTCACAATACAAGGTTATAGGATCAGCAATGGTCGGAACCAAACCAAGCTCAGCAATGAACTTCCTAATCCATACAGCCTCCTTTGCTGCATCTGATGCTGCTATATACTCGGACTCCATTGTAGAATCTGCAATCGTGCTCTGCTTGGAACTCTTCCAACTCACGCTGCCACCGTTCAAGAGAAACACGTATCCATACTGCGATTTAAAATCATCTTGGTCGGTTTGGAAACTGACATCTGTGTAACCAATTACACATAGCTCTTCATCAGTTCCACCATAAACCAAGAATTCATCCTTAGTCCTTCTCAAGTACTTAAGGATGTTTTTGACAGTGGTCCATTGATCCTCACTAGGGTCTTGTTGGAACCGGCTCGTCATGCTCAGGGCAAACGACACATCTGGCCGAGTACACAACATGGCATACATGATGGATCCTATTGCCGAAGCATAAGGGATGCCACCCATTCGCCCTCGCTCATCATGTGTCTTGGGACACTGATTCTTGCTCAGGACTAAACCATGATTCATCGGTGTGAATCCCTTCTTGGAATCTTGCATAGTGAACCGTTTCAGTACCTTATCCAAGTATGTACTCTGACTTAATCCAAGAAGCCTTCGAGATCTATCTCTATAGATCTTGATGCCTAGAATATAGGCAGCTTCTCCTAAGTCCTTCATTGAGAATGATTTTCCCAACCAAGATTTCACAATTTCCAAGGTAGGAACATCATTTCCAATGAGCAATATGTCATCGACATAAAGCACCAAGAACACAATCGTGCTCCCACTAACCGTCTTGTAAACACAAGGCTCATCAGGGTTTTGTAAGAAGCCAAACTCTTTGACTACCTCATCAAAACGATGATTCCAACTCTGGGATACTTGCTTCAATCCATAAATGGATCGCTGAAGCTTGCATACCTTCTCTGGTTCCTCTGGACATACAAACCCCTCAGGTTGCGTCATGTACACATCTTCGGGCAGCCTTATATTAAGGAATGTTGTTTTGACATCCATTTGCCATATCTCATAGTCATAATATGCGGCTATGGCAAGGAGGATCCTAATGGACTTGGCCATTGCAACTGGGGAAAACGTTTCGTCATAGTCAATACCATGACGTTGAGTAAACCCCTTTGCAACTAGCCAGGCCTTAAAGACATTAACATTGCCATCCATGTCGGTTTTCTCTTTGAAAACACACTTGCACCCTACGGCTTTTACACCTTCAGGTGGATCGACTAAGGTCCATATCTTATTCTCGTACATGAATTGCATTTCTGCCTTCATGGCTTCAACCCATTTTTCAGAGTTGGGATCCACAATAGCTTCTTGATAGGTGGTAGGCTCACCACGCTCCATGAGCAAAACATCCTTGTTCTCAGTCATCAAACATCCATATCTTTGAGGCTGAGAACGTGTTCTATTAGACCTTCGTGGTCCTTGTGCCACTAGAGGAGCTTCCACAATGTCTTGTGGCTCTTCTCTAGTTTCCATCTGCGCCTCTAGAGTGTCTTGTGGATCTTGAACCTCTTCAAGATCTATCTTACTCCCACTGTCTCTTTTGGAGACAAAATCCTTTTCTAGAAAGAATCCATTTCTAACTACAAACACTTTGTTGTTAGATGGGTAGTAGACATAATACCCCCTTGTTTCCTTGGGGTATCCCACAAATAAACACTTTAGAGATTTGGGAGACAGTTTATCATTAGGCTGTTGCTTAACATAAACTTCACATCCCCAAACCTTGAGGTAAGACAAACTGGGCTTCTTCCCAGTCCATATCTCATATGGTGTCTTCTCATTTGCCTCAGACGGAACACAGTTAAGTGTGAACGTAGCAGTTTCTAGAGCATGCTCCCAAAAGGATGGCGGAAGATCAGCTTGACTCATCATAGATCGGATCATATCTAATAAAGTTCGATTCCTCCTCTCAGAAACACCATTCCATTGTGGGGTTCCAAGAGGAGTGAGTTGTGAGACTATCCCACAACTTCTAAGATGATCAACAAACTCTTGGCTTAAATACTTGCCTCCTCGATCGGATCGAAGGACCTTGATTTTCTTTCCAAGTTGGTTCTCTACTTCACTTTGAAATCTTTTGAACATTTCAAAAGACTCTGACTTGTGCTTCATTAGGTAGACATAGCCAAACCTACTGAAGTCATCAGTGAACGTTATGAAGTATGAGTAATCACCTCTAGCTTGAGTACTCGTGGGTCCACATACATCACTATGTATGATCCCCAATAAGTCAGGTGCTCTCTCACTGTGGCCAGTGAAGGGCGCCTTTGTCATTTTACCAAGTAAACAAGATTCGCAAGCATCATATGATTCAAAATGAAATGAGCTTAGAAGTCCATCTTTATGGAGCTTCTCTAAGCGTTTCTCGTTTATATGACCCAAACGACAATGCCAAAGGTATGTAGGATTCGATTCGTTAATCTTAATCCTTTTTGTACCAATGTTATAGATATTGTTATCGTGTTGTCGTTCTAATTTTAAGATGTAATGATTATCTTGCAAATCACCATAAGCAAATAAAACATCATTTTTATAAATAGAACACCTTCCATTACCATTAATACATGTAAAACCTTCCTTATCCCAATAAGAAAGCGAAATAATGTTTAAACTTAATGAAGGTACACAATAACAATCATTCAAAATAAAAATGGGCCCAGAGGGCAACACCAGCTCGTATGTCCCCACAGCAACATCAACAACCCTTGCTCCATTGCCCACACCCAGGTCCACCTCGCTTCTGTCCAGCTTCCTACTATCTCTAAGACCCTGCACATTTGTACAAATGTGAGAACCGCATGCTGTATCTAATACCCAAGTGGTTAAAGTAGAAAAGTGAACATCTATAACATAGATACCTGAAGTAAAGGCTTCACTCTTCTTCTTCTTCAGATCTTCCATATACAATTTGCAATTTCTCTTCCAATGTCCTGGCTTTTGGCAGAAAAAGCGAATCGCATCCTTGGAGGGCTTTGCCTTCTTGGCAAGTTGCGGGTTAGGCTTGGCCACTGGCTTGGTCTCACCAACCGGGGCTTTACCCTTCCTTTTTCCTTTGCCCTTCCCTTTCCCCTGGTTATTCTAAACCATCAAGACTGTGCTAGGCGCCTTCTTAATGGATGCCTCAGCAGTCTTGAGCATCCCATGCAGTTCAAAAACTGATTTCTCCATTCCATTCATGTTGAAGTTCATGACAAAAAAACTTTAAATATGCTAACTCTGTGATTCCTTCCAGGATCCACTAATTATATTTATACCAGAAAAGTAAAGATGTTTAGGCCTAACTCAAGTGTAGGCCTAACTTCCTTTCTCCAAGAAGAAAATCGTCTCACTCTTCACAAAACTAGGACTTGGCGAATTTTTACTCTCAAAAGGGGTCTAGGCGAAATTCTTAGTCTCACCAAGATTTGGTTGTGTGTTGTATATATTGTTGGGCGCCTAAGCCTATATGAGGGTATTTATAGTTTCCTCATTCCTAAATTTAGGGAATCCTAATCCAATTAGTGAATCCCTAAAATCTAGAATATCTTAATTCTATAATTAATATATTTCAGGGAATCTTGATTTATAATATCACACTTTAATATTATAATTCAAAATTCAATAGGTGGCAATTCGAATTTGACACTCAAGATCAAATCTTGAAATCAAATCTTGATTGCTCAAATCCTATTGGTTGGAATGAGTCATGAGGAATTGATTTTATAATTAAACTATTACTTTAATATTTTATATCATAAAATTCGAATTTGCACATATCTTTTAAATTTAAAATGCAAGATCAAATCTTGCACTCCAAGAAACAAGACCATGCGCCACCCTCATGTGGTTCTAGAGGAATTCCATAACAACCCAACCTCTTAGGTAGTTATAACCAACTTTGTTAATTCCTAACAATATTGAATTAAAGTATTAATTTAATATCATTAATTCAAATCATGTATCATTTCAAAAAGATATTTTTTGAATTCAAAATTCAAACCTTGTTATCTTTATTTAATTAACAAAACAATTTTATTAATTAAAATAAGACCTAAGAGGCGCCACCCTCTATCTTGTTATCCCCAATATTAATGAATTTAATAAATCAATAATTCCCTAACTTTTAGGAAATCTATTTAATTTATCATTCCCTAATATTTTAAACAAGAATTTAATTGTAAACCATTTACAATTAATATATTTAAATTTGTCCAACAAATTTAAATACCACAATCATAGATATTTATTTAAGACAAGATTTGATGTCCTAAGACATCTAACTATGTCTTAAATTATGTCACCAAAGTGACTCACGAATTATCCCTAATTCGTGTCCCAAAAGAGCATCTTGTTCCTGCTCATGTGTGACCCAGCAGGCCTCACGTGAAGTTGGCAGCAAACCATTCTCTATGACTCACAAGTCGAGAGCGGACTCTAGCAAGCCATCACGACTACCCAAAACACGTGAGTTATCGCTTTAACGTTAACGACTTAACCTAAGTACCACCTTGTCATAATCCCATTTCCCAGCGTGGCCACGCATTTCTTGGACAGACTCATCGAGGGCGCCAGTTAAATATCTCTCATCTTAATGAGGGACAAAATCCCATCTTGGTCAACCACATTCCTCAGCACGGCAATCAACCAAACCCGTACCTAGCCTGTATGGCTACCCTGCTACGGGTAACGTTGGACTAGGCCAAAGTTTGACAACTACAATGCCGGAATAGTCAAGACCTCAGGTCTAAGGCTATCGTGACAGGTGTACAGGAGAGGCTCGCTTATGACTAAACCCATGCAGGACTCTCCGGGTCGGTCCAGCAATTTTGTAACCCTTACAAAATTGCACCATGGCTCTCGAGAAGCATCTAGTGCATGTATCTCTATACACCGAGGTCATGCTGGTCTTAGTTCATTTACGTTCCCACGTGAATGATCGACCAGGGACAGTTTTAGATTAATTATCTTATAATTAATCAAAGACGCTATCATAGTAAACATGCTAATAATATGATAACAACATAATTTATCTCTATAAATTAATAAAAAAAAACACATGTTCAAACAAAACATATATATAAGATGATTGGCCCTAGGGCACAATCTCCATCAAACTCCCACTTGTTCTAGGGTACAATCATTAATCAAATCGTTCCTACACTAGGTACATTCATCAATGCGTCTAATCCCCATTTACGTTACATGACGCTCATGTATGACCCGCGCAAGAGGCTTTGTAAGAGGATCGGCAACTTTATCCTCTTCTACTACTTTGCATATCTTGATATCTCCTCTGTCAGCATTCTCTCTGACAAGGTGATAACGTCTGAGTATGTGTTTGGTCCTTTGGTGGGACCGGGGCTCCTTGACTTGTGCAATAGCCCCACTATTGTCACAATATAAGGTAACATGATCAGCAATGGACGGAACCACTCTAAGCTCAGTAATGAACTTTCTAATCCAGACAGCCTCCTTCACTACATCTGATGCGGCAATATACTCAGACTCCGTTGTAGAATTAGCAATCCTCTGCTTGGAACTCTTCAAACTCACGCTGCCACCGTTCAGGAGAAACACATATCCTGACTGCGATTTGAAGTCATCTTGGTCGGTTTGGAAACTAGCATCAGTGTAACCAATTACACTTAGCTCCTCATCAGTTCCACCGTATACCAAGAATTCATCCTTAGTTCTTCTTAAGTACTTAAGGATGTTTTTGACAGCGGTCCAATGATCCTCTCCAGGGTCTTGTTGAAACCGGCTCGTCATGCTCAGGGCGAATAACACATCAGGTCGAGTACACAACATGGCATACATGATGGATCCAATTGCCGAAGCATAAGGGATGCCACTCATGCGCCCTTGCTCAACAAGTGTCTTAGGACACTGTTTCTTGCTTAGGACTAATCCATGATTCATTGGTGTGAATCCCTTCTTGGAAACTTGCATACTGAACCGTTTCAGTATCTTATCCAGGTATGTACTCTGACTCAGTCCAAGAAGCCTTCAAGATCTATCTCTATAGATCTTGATACCTAGAATATAGGCAGCTTCTCCTAAGTCCTTCATTGAGAATGATTTTCCCAACCAAGATTTCACTATTTCTAAGGTAGGAATATTATTTCCAATGAGCAATATGTCATAGACATATAGCACCAAGAACACAATTGTGCTCCCACTAACCTTCTTGTAAACACAAGGCTCATCTTCGTTTTGTGAGAAGCCAAACTCTTTCACTACCTCATCAAAACGATGATTCCAACTCCGGGATGCTTGCTTCAATCCATAAATGGATCTCTGAAGCTTGCATACCTTCTCTGGTTCCTCTGGACATACAAACCCCTCAGGTTGTGTCTTGTACACATCCTCGAGTAGCCTTCCACTAAGAAATGTTGTTTTGACATCCATTTGCCATATCTCATAGTCATAATATGCGGCTATGGCAAGGAGGATCCTAATGGACTTGGTCATCGCAACAGGGGAAAACGTTTCGTCATAGTCAATACCATGACGTTGAGTGAACCCCTTTGCAACTAGCCTGGCCTTGAAGACATTGACGTTGCCATCCATGTCGGTTTTCTCTTTGAAAACCCACTTGCACCCCAAGGCTTTTACACCTTCAGGTGCATCAACTAAGGTCCATACCTTGTTGTCATACATGGATTGCATTTCTGCCTTCATGGCTTCAACCCATTTCTCAGAGTAGGGATCCACGATAGCTTCTTGATAGGTGGTAGGCTCACCACGCTCTTTGAGCAACACATTCCTGTTCTCAGTCATCAAAAATCCATATCTTTAAGGCTGAAAACGTGTTCTATCAGACCTTCGTGGTTCTTGTGTCACAAGAGGAGCTTCCACAACATCTTATGGTTCTTCTCTAGTTTCCGTCTGCGCCTCTGAGGTGTCTTGTGGATCTTGAATTTCTTCAAGATCTATCTTGCTCTCACTGTTTCTTTTGGAAACAAATTCCTTTTCTAAAAAGAATCCATATCTGACTACAAACACTTTGTTGTCAGGTGGGTAGTAGACATAATACCCCCTCGTTTCCTTGGGGTATCCCACAAACAAACACTTAAGGGATTTGGGAGACATTTTGTCGTTAGGCTGTTGCTTAACGTAGACTTCACATCCCCAAACCTTGAGATAAGACATAATGGGCCTCTTCCCATTCCATATCTCATATGGTGTCTTCTCAACTGCTTTAGACGGAACACGGTTAAATGTGAACGCAGCAGTTTCTAGAGCATGCCCCCAAAAGGAAGATGGAAGATCAGCTTGACTCATCATAGATCGGAACATATCTAATAAAGTCTGATTCCTCCTCTCAGAAACATCATTCCACTGTGGGGTTCCAGGAGGAGTAAGTTGTGAGACAATCCCAAAACTTCTAAGATGATCAATAAATTCTTGACTCAAATACTCGCCTCCTCGATCAGATCGAAGGACTTTGATTTTCTTGTCAAGTTGGTTCTCTACTTCATTTTGAAATCTTTTGAAAATTTCAAAAGACTCTGCCTTGTGCTTCATTAGGTAGACATAGCCAAACCTACTGAAGTCGTCAGTAAACGTGATGAAGTAAGAGTAACCACTTCTAGCTTGAGTACTCATGGGTCCACATACATCACTATGTATGATTCCCAATAAGTCGGATGCCCTTTCACTGTGTCCAGTAAATGGCGCCTTTGTCATCTTTCCAAGTAAACAAGATTCGCAAGCATCATATGATTCAAAATCAAATGAGCTTAGAAGTCCATCTTTATGGAGCTTCTCTAGGCGTTTCTCGTTTATATGGCCTAAACGACAATGCCAAAGGTATGTAGGATTAGATTCGTTAATCTTAATCCTTTTCGTATCAATGTTATAAATTTCATTATTACGTTGTTGTTCCAATTTTAAGATGTAATGATTATCATGCAAATCTCCATAAGCAAATAAAACATCATCTTTATAAATTGAACATCTACCATTGCCATTAACACAAGTAAATCCTTCGTTATTCAAATAAGAAAGTGAAATAATATTCAAACTTAACGAAGGTACGTAATAACAATTGTTCAAAACAAAAATAAGCCTAGTCGGCAAAACAAGCTCGTATGTTCCCACGGCAACAGCAGCAACCCTTGCTCCATTACCCACTCGTAGGTCCACCTCGCTTCTGTCCAGCTTCCTCGTGTCTCTAAGACCCTGCACATTTGTACAAATGTATGAACCACACGTTGTATCTAATACCCAAGTGAGAACCACACGCAAGCCATCACGACTACCCAAAACACGTGAGTTATCGCTTTAACGTTAACGACTTAACCTAAGTACCACCTTGTCATAATCCCTATTGTCACACGATATTTTAGTCATGGATTAGGCACGAGAATGTCATCCATAATCCAAACCATAACTTTCTCGATTCCCTGAGTTAGTCCCATTTCCCAGCGTGGCCACGCATTTCTTGGACAGACTCATCGAGGGCGCCAGTTAAATATCTCTCATCTTAATGAGGGATAAAATCCCATCTTGGTCAACCACATTCCTCAGCACGGCAATCAACCAAACCCGTACCTAGCCCTTATGGCTACCCTGTTACGNCATAATTTATCTCTATAAATTAATAAAAAAAAAAACACATGTTCAAACAAAACATATATACAAGATGATTGGCCCTAGGGCACAATCTCCATCACCTTCATCTTCAAGACGTGGGTACTAACAGATGCACCTTCAGCCATCTTGCAAGAGTGTAGAGCCTTAGTGGTCTCATACCTCTCATGCCTAGCCTGTTGCTGGAACATTTCCCTGAGATGCGTGACCATCTCATAAGCTGTCGTGTTTTCCAAGTTCTTTTGCAACTCGGGAACCAAAACCCCACTCCTTTTGGACAAAGGAGATTTTATTTCCAAATGGTATTTTCGTAAAACCATTACTATTGTTAAACAACTTTTCAAAGCTTAGTTTCTAGTATCTCTAAGAGTATGATTGGAGGGAACTTTATATATTTTCTGTATCATGATTCCATACTCGGCTTTCAAATCTCTTGTATGTTCTTCTCTCACTCAATAGTCCTAAAGGATTTAATTGTAAATTTTTTTTGTGAACTTTAAACTTGAATTTTTAGACATTATTATCAAACGATTGATTCTTGTAAGAATTTCTAAAGGAGTATGTTATGACTTGTTTACTATCCTCAGACTTTATTCTAAGAAACTTTAAACTCTTAGTACCTTCTTTTCTAAACTTTATTTTTATTTCAAATGAATCTTTAAGGCATGTTTTTTAAAATTCTTTAACTCCATAAGATTTTTTTTTTAATCCATGTTGTTTCTATATCTTACTTTCTTTGAGAGTTTTTTTAGTCAAGAATGATATTTTTGCATATTTCATACTCAAATGTCATTTTAGTAAGACACAACTTTTGTTATTCTTTTCATTAAGCTAACTGAACTTACCTTTGAGATTTGATTTAAAAAGTATATATTTAGATCCTTGTGAAGCTTCGTCCTGTGGTTCCTAGATAAATGCTAATTCTTGCCTCTTGCTCTCTTTTAAAGATTGTGTATCCTTCATCTGTGAACTTTTGTCTAGTATCTTGTGCACTTTAATTTCTGACTATGCTGGATTATTGTTGTTAAATGTAAACCGAGTTGTATTATACTGATTTGTAGTGCGTATTATTGTGTCTGCTGGTTTTTGATTTGTTATTATCTCTCTCTACGAGGTGGTGTCCTATACCACGACTGAGATGGGTTAGCCGCTCACTGAGTTTTGACTCACCCCTCGTTTATTTTGTTTAGATACAGGTCCCTATCAAGCCACTATTTCAGCTCTAGGAGGAAGTCAGTCAAGATCTCACACCATTGTTCAAGTGAGTATTTCATTCTTTATTATAATTGTGTTAAGTTCTAGAATGTCAGCTCCACTAGTACTTAGGGAGAGGATTCGGGGATTTTGTATCATTATTGCTTTGTATGATTCACTTATGTGTGAGACTGATTAAATGCGCATTTTTTTTAGTTACATTGAAGTAATATATACAGTGTTGTTGTGATATTCTGAGTTGACAGTTATGCATGTGAGCAGTAAGTTATACTTCTGAGTATTATGGAAAATATATATTGTGATTTATGAGATTTATGTTATGCTGATTGATATGGATTGTTCGTGGGTAGGCTTACGACATTGGGTAGGCTCATGTCTGTGCCGGTCATGTGCCTCCCAAGAGGGGGTCGTGACAAGAATCATCTCGAAGCATGCCACTGTAAGTTTCCGACCCCATCGGATGAACTGAGCCATCAACATTAAACTTATAATAACCATGAAACGGAAAGGTCCAACAGATTGCTAGTATTGCTTCGTTATATGATCTTATGTTATCTAAGAAATATTTTCTCTTGGGTGTTGCATCATCAAACACCAATTCTTTAAGATATGAAGGAGGTTCATTCAACAAAGGAAGATCAATTTTCCCACATCCACAACATGGAAAAACATTTGGTGAAGATGTATTCGTTTGATTGCAAGATGAACATGCGGATGTTGGATGTCCAATATCATGGTAATCTGAATAAAAATAAAAATTATAGGTTTATTATGATAATACTTGACTTTCAACCAAATTTGAAGAGACGAATAACCAATTTTTACCTATGACAGGGTATATTTCACTATATGTATGTAGCATACGATCATCACTGGAATTATTGTTCCCATTATAACCTAAAAGGAAATGTATTCAAATAATGAAGCAAGAAAATTGTGTACGTTAATATAGTGAGAAGAAAATCAGACATAAAACGTATCGAATGGTAAATTAATCAGATATTGAAGTGTTCTCCTAGATGAAGATTTCTGTAAAAAAACAAAAAGACTTAAATCTCCTAACATGGGAAGCACAACGATTTTCTTATGTAAAACTTCACTTATGAGTAGATTGTCCATTAGAAGATGAGGCTTTTTATCTTAGAAATGCCAGAAATGTTTCATAGCTTACATAATAATAAATAAAAATCTACTTGATTGTAAACAGAACCAGAATATATATCAATATCAATACTGAAAGTTCTCACAATTGGATGAAAGTCAAGCAATGTAACAACAAATTGATACATAAACTCTCCATTGACATAAGAATGGGTTCCATTTGCAAAAAACATAAACTTACTAATGTTTAGCCGAATTTGTACATGTGACGTATTAAGAAAAGAGTTGGTCAAATCTAAAAGCGGGGTAGTTGGCGAAAATTGTTGAAAACAACCACTGAATCTGATGACGTGAGAAGGTGAGCAATTCTCAACTTCCATAAATGACTTATGAGTAGTATTTCTATTAGATGAATTGGAATTTGCTGCTAAAGAGAATGTGAAAAATAAGATGAAAGTCATATGATATGAGAGTAAATTAGAAAATAATTGTTAAATGAAAAAATAGCTCCATTCCATTTGAAAAAAAAAACAAAACATACCAGTGTTTATCCGATTGAGAAGATTAGATGTATTCCTTAGTGACAATCCTTGTAAACAATCTCTTAATCTCAGGACATGTGAAGGTGAGCATTCTCTGTCAAACATCCATGATTTATGCATAGGTTGTGCATTAGATGGACTGGACTGTGTGGCTGAAAGTAATAAAAAGAGAAGGGTAAATTGCACTTTGGTATCCTATGGTTTGATCTCATTCCACTTTAGTACCATGTGGTTTAAAAAGTGACACTTTGGTACCCTGAAGTCTGCACCATTACCCTTTTGGTATCTTGAACAATTTTCTCGTTAGTTTTGGACGAACTTTAGCGCATGACCTGCTCGTGGGCTCACTAAAACTCAATTTTATCCAACATTTTGCCACAACAAAAAAGATTAAACACATGCTTTTCAGAACCTAGCTTTGAATTCTCTCAAAACTTTTTTAGCATCGAACACTAAAATCATTCAAAACTTTCGAAAAGCGTTAGTTTGATCTTTGTTGTGGCAAAATATTAGACAATTTTGAGTTTGAGTGAGCCTATGTGCAGGTCATGTGTCAAATTTCATTCAAAACTAATGAAAATAATTGTTCTGGGTATCAAAAGGGTAATAGTGGAGACCTCTGGGTATCAAAGTGTCACGTTTTAAATCACAAGGTACCAAAATGTAATTTACCCAAAAGATACCATTGATTAGTAAATATCATGCCAACATATAGCTAAAATTAAATTGGAAATTGGGAAAGAATATATACCAGTACTTTTCAAATGTTGGGCTCGCTTGTGTGATCGATTAATCATCCTTTTTTTGTCTTGCTTCTCTTTGAAGGACATGATTTGGTCTTAATGGATTAGACATTAGAGTATTTTGACCTTAAACCCAATGACTACTTCCTTACCTTATCATTACCTCGTTGTATAAGAATAACACTGACAATGACAATTTCTAAGAATTCTCATAAACTAACAATATGCGGATTCAAACTAATTGAAGCATTAAGGATCATGGACATAAGGACATCAATAAAGTGTTTCATGATAGATGGTCTTATGTAGAGGGCATGCCCTCTCTTTAGTCAATATATATATAGTCACACAAACATATATTAAAGGGGTAAACATTGTTGGATGACTGTAAAATTGTTCTACAATTGCAAAAAGTTTGGTTGGTAGACCACTATAGTTGCCAATGAGGTTGAAAGAATAATGGAGAACCCATTTACACTAAAGTTGTTCAGTTCCATGAAGTCCAAACCATCTACATATACTCAATAACTAATGTATACTCAAAATAATTGAAGTAGTGAACCTGAACCTAAGGACCTATTACGATTTATAATAAAGAGGCATCAACTAATTCAATTACAACCATAAAAGAAACTAAAATTTAGATAACCACTAACAAATTTATACTCATGAGGATCAGTTCAATGAAAAATTAGAGTAATAGATCATTTTGACAACTGTCAGTATATAAAATATTGAAAGCTGAATAATGAACAATCAGTATATAAGACAACAATCCTTTTATATTGAAGTATGATTTGGTTAGCTTAACCTTAAGTCCTCTAGAGTACTTAGTACACCTTACAAAGTGTAGGTATGAGTAATTTAATGTGTGTGTCCTCTAGAGTACTTAGTACACATTACAGACTATAGATGAGAGAAAAAAATGGCAGGTCTGAATCATAAAAAGGAAAGAAGCAAAGGTAGGTGGCAAAGCGCACGGTAAAGACCAAACTTACAGAGTACAAATGAGAACTATCAGTAAGATGGCGGGATCAAAGTAACCTGGAAAGCTTGTGCTATGTTAACAAAATATATAGTATAAATGAGACTAAAAAATAGCCTAGAGAACATTAAAAAGGAAAGAAGAAACGTATGTGGCAATTCGCACAATAAAAACCAAACTTATAGAGCCAAAATCAAGAACTAGAAAGCATTGCATGATCTTAGTCACCATAAGTTTGCACATTGCATAATATCATAACCACATTCTAGGAGAAAGCAAAAATACGATTAATGAGGTGACGAACGGGCACGATGATAAACCAAAAATGCATCAAAAGGAACAAGAGAAGGATCATTTAAGGATCATCAAAATTTCAAAATAAACAATCTATGTCGATCGAGTAAAAGAAAAAGAAAAAAAAATCAAAAAGGTAGGGGCGGTTTGAGGTGCGAGTATGATTTTCTATGTAAGTTGTAGCACCACTCACTCCAGTTGTTTGACGGCTGAGCAAGCTCAAACATTCTTTTTTTTAATATATAGATAGATTGTATGTTGTATATATTATATATTATATTATGATTTATATTCATTTAATTAAAGAAAAAAAATTTTGTCCTTGGAATTATACTAATTTAATAAGTCAGCATATTTTTTTTTTTGCTTATAACAAGTTAGTATTTCAGTCATCAAAATATATAATATTTTGTATATTGCTAATCATTCCTCTATTTTTTTTGGTTATATCGATAATATTTTTTATAATGTAAAAATAAAAATGAAATATATTTTAAAAAGAGTAATGATAATAAAATATACAATTCAATCCTTGAATTATTATAATCATTAATGATTTGTTCTTGGTCAAATTCAAAGACTAAAAAATAATAATTTAACACAAAATAAGAAATTATAAATACTATATTTTGGGTAAATTACACTTTGGTACCCTGTTCTATGAACCGATTTCACTTTGTTACTCTATTCTTTCAAAAGTGACACTTTGGTATCCTGTTCCTTGCATCGTTAACATTTTGGTACCCTGTTCTTTGCACGGTTAACACATTGGTAACATGTTCTATTGACTAATTTCACTTTGATACCTTGTTCTTTTACAATTTGTTACCATGTTCTATCTTTTTTAGGATATCAAAGTGTTAACGGTGCAAAGAATAGGGTACCAAAATGTTGACAATGCAAAGAATAGGGTACCAAAGTGTCACTTTTGAAAGAACAGGGTACCAAAGTAAAATCGATCCATAGAACAAGATACCATAGTGTAATTTACANAGTTTTTAAAAAGTTTCACCGTTAGTTTCTTTTCAATTTTCATCCAATTTTTCTGATAAATAAAAGAAAAAATTGGTTTACATTAACCAAAAAGTTTTGTTTTTTTGAATTAAGATCCTTTCTTTTTATAATAGGACTAAAGTGTAAGAAAAAATAATAAACTAATATTTGAAACATTTTTTTCCCGAAAAAAGAACCCAAGGACTCTTCTCCTCCCCTTCTTCAATCCGCACCGTTCTTCTTCTTCCTTGCCGCCGCCGGTGATGGATCAAAGCTAAGCTCAAGCAACAAATTGAAAAACGATGCACACACAACTTACAGATGCAAGTCTTCTAGTCTAGCTACTTATCATCACTGATATATGAGGAATCTGAGAGAGAGAATAAAGAAATTGTTGAAGATGAAAAAGGATTGAGTATTTGAAGAAAGATTTGTTAGCGTTGTGCGTGAATATGTTAGGGAAAGAGAGAGAGGAAGATAAGAAAGATGCGTTTCTGGCTTCTGCGTTCACACCAACAAATTGAAGATGACGATGAATACCAAATACCTTCGTCTTCTGGCTTCTACGTTCACAAAGGCGACACCTATCTCCGGCGGCGGCGATAAATTGAGGATCCATCGCCGGCGGCGGCAGTGAAGGTTGAAGAAGAACGGTGCGGATTGAAGGAGGAGATGGGTTCTTATTTTTGGGGAAAAATTGTTTCAAATACTAGTTTATTCATTTTTTCTTACACTTTAGTTCTATTTTAAAAAGAAAGGACTTTAATTCAAAAAAATAAAACTTTTTGGGTAATGTAAACCAATTTTTTCTTTTATTTAACAGAAAAATTGAAAGGAAATTGGGAAGAGACTAACGGTGAAACTTTTTAGAAACTTGAAGGATCAAAACGGAACTTTAAGCAAATTTGGGGACCAAAACAGGACTTTAGCTTAGTTTTTTTATAAAATTACTATTATACCCTCACTGATTTGACCTAAATTTACAATAAGGGTGTTATTTGCACGTAATTAAAAACTTAAGGGTTCTATTTGCACAAATTGAAAACTCAGGAGTGTTATTAGCACCCAACCTAAAACTCAGGGGGTGTGTCTGCATTTTTGCCTATATATTATGACACATAAAGATCTTTTAAGTGCACTGTAAAGATTTTGTGTCCTTGTAGTTACTTTATTTAAAAGAAACAAATTTATTTTTTAACATAATTATTCTTTCCAACAAATTAATTTTTTTAAAAAAATTAATTATCTTATTTTCTTTCTACTATAAACGGTTGAAATTATTTATCAAATTCTACATAATTATTTAAGGTTAGTTCAAGATAAATTATCGGTTCCCTTAATTTTTTAAGATTATTCTATTTTAGTCCCTGAATTTATTTTTTGGACACCGAATTTGTAAGAGAAACCTAATAATTGATAATTGTGTTTTTTATGAGCCAAGACATATTTTGCTTATTTAAAGACCAATTCAAATGCATCGATACAAATTGACGGACCAAATAGAAGGTTTTCTTGAATTTCTATGTCATTTACATTTTGATCCCTCCATTCTATTAATATAAAGCAGCTCCAACCTTCATTTACCATATTCTCCTGTACATATTACAAAATAATTTCATTTCCATTTCATTTCATGAAAACCCCAACCAAACACCAAAATATAATTTCATTATCAATTATCATTTTTATTCAAATGCAATTGCAAAATATTCATACAATTATTTCAACTAACCACAATCATTACATATCATTTTAAATACTTTCTCATCTCATTATCTCCATTAATATCAACTCATCCAAATACCATTTTATCATTTCATTCCATTATTTTATTTTCACCAATATCTCTTGAGTTTAACTTTATAAATATTTGGATGTAATATTTTTAAACCCTCACTATAATTACGATACAGGCTTGCAAATAAACATTAGTTATGAAAATGAAGATAAAAATTACTTATTATTATTTTTGTCAATTTCATGTTAACTTCAAAACATATGGTTAAATTTGAAATGTGGAGAAGTTTTAAATTTGAAATATGAAATGAATTATAAAAGAGAGAGAGTATGGAGAAAAATTTGAGATTGTATATAAAAATAGTAAGTAAAGTTAGTTACATTAACCAACAAGTGTTTGGTGTAGTGGTTGGCAAGCTACACCCTAGATGAAAGAACCCAGATTCAATTCTTAGAGTCGACATTATTGGGAGGGCACAACCGTTTCGTCTCTGTTGTCCGAATGTGATTAATCTTCTCTTAGAACGTTACACGGATACGCGGAAGAAACCCATGACATTATCCAAAAAAACAAAAATTAGTTACATTATATTTATGTTATGAAATCGCTTTTTCCTTTTTCTTTTTCTTTTTTTTTTTTTAAAAAAAAAAGAGGAGAATAGAGTTGCAAGATTGGAATGAATTTTCTTGTGCCTCATTCAGTAATCATCTGATTTATATATTTTTAATTGAGGAAAAAAGACATTTGAGTGTTTTTATTGTGTGTGTGATGATCACGTGCCACTTCGCCATAGAAACTTAACAAAAAAATAAATTTGGATACCAAAATGTCACTTTTGAAAGAACATAGTACTAAAGTGAAACCAACCCACAAAATAGGGTACTAAAATATAATTTACCCAAACTATTAACAAAAGGAAATTCTGGTGGGAGTTTTCTTCAGGTGTTCAACCACATTGTAATCAATTTGATTCATAATCTTCAAAGAGTTCTTCCTCAAAGTCTTAACCTGTTTCTTGGCCGTTTTCCTCCTTAAAAGGCTTCCTAAACGTTGAGTACCAATAAGGAGTTAGTCCAAATGGTAAATGACTAGATATCTTTTAAAAAAACTCTCAAATTTGAGACTTTATGGATGCAATTATTATTGTTGAGAGATTCTTTTATTTTACTATAGCTAAGTGTGCGATGCAGATCTAATTCAAATTAATCAAAATAAAATTTGAGATAACGAATGAGCAACCAAAAAACATCCTTCGAGTAGACACTATCCTTGAGTGATTCCACTAACTGTGATGCTGTAGGTTAACTCATTACTTGTTCATATCTAACCCAGAAACTTCAGTGAAAACCATTCAAATCCAAGGAACAACTTGCTGGGAAAGAATATATAATGGAACTCTTGCAAGTTACAAAAGTGGATGTGGAGGCAAAGGTTAAGAGTAGCATATACATAAACGTCTCTTGTACTACATTATAGGTTTCAAGGGGTACATTTTAAAAAGTTCTGTAAAAAGTTCAAACTTTTCGTCGTATGATACCATCTTGTCCGATTTTAACACCTTTATCATGTACATTATGTTGATACTACAGTTTTATAGGCACAGAACCAAACAAGACTCAAGTTGTGAGTCTAGCGAGAGAGAAACGTAAAATGCCATTCTAGTTAGCGCGACAACCTGTGTAAACGTCCATCTACTCTGTAAGTAGCATAGGAATTTCATCCACTGGAGCTGGAAGCTGCAACTAACAAAAGTAGGATTTGTCCAAGTTAGTAAATGTTACTTGGTTAAAAAGGAAAATGGTTGAGAGAATAACACCATGAATGTGGAAACAACAAAAAAAGAATTGTGACTGCTGAGAAATTGTGCATAGTAGCAAGAGGAAAGGACGATAGGTAGAAGTCAGAGACCCAAAAAAAAGAAAACAGAGGGATTATAACCCATTTCAACAGATTTATGTTTTATAAAATAATCAACTGTAAATGGTTTAGGGCGTGTTTGATTTTGTTTTTCAGAACAGATTTTTGGTTTTGAAAACAACAAACCATGTGTATTTTTTGTTTTATAATACAGAACTTTTTTTCAAAAACAAAATCAAACAAACCCTTAGTTTCTTCATAATGAAATTTCAGAATATAATGAAGGAAAAAATATTTAAATAAATTGTTTCTCCATCAAATATTACCAGCAACTAGCCTCTGCACGAGTAAATCCTATAAAATCAGTTTTTACTGGCTGTAACTAGGCCACTTGTCTTGTCTACACTAAGGGGTGTCCAAGTAGAGACTGCTTAAGGAAAAACTGTCAGGTTAGTGGAGCCTTTTCTCTAGAGCTGAGCACTAAGCTAAAAGATAAATCAACTAGTTTGACATCCCGCCATCAAATTCATTGCACTGTTAGAGAGCTTTGCATTGCCCAAAAGGGCATATATTGACAGCATTGACAATTCATTCAATTTTTTCTAAAGGAAGATTTGTGAGTTTCTTGTCTTTCTTCAAAGAAATGATCTACAAGTAATCTTAAAGCAATGGAATGTATCTTCAACCTGCATAACCCTCTTGTCAACTTTTCCTTAAAGGAAACAAAATTTCAATGTGTACAAATAAAACCCAGAATCACACAAAAATGATCGTTCAATTACCATCAGAAAAATACAGCAGATATTAAGAGTAGATATTGTTATGGAAAACACCTATAAAAGATATAATTGATTCTTTTCCTATAGAAGAATATACAGCTTCATAGATCACTACGCTTTAGGAATATAAGGTTTTCTGACTGCTCCATCTGTCCTACCACTACACCAGTTCAGATTTTATTCGTTCAAAATTCAGAGCAGAAGAAGCCTTCTATGTCAAAAACTCATAATGCAAGAAAACCTCTCAATCACCACCTATAGCAATTAGTTCAACTAGAAGAAACTGAATGAACCACTATGAAGCTTCAATTCTAATCAAACTTTTGTACTTGCTAGTCTCCCATATTATATCTAGTCTAACAGCAGTAGCAATGAATCTACCAAATACCTTGAATTAACTATATTTAGTTTATCCTATTCCCCTAATGTCACATAATGACAATATTAGTATATAACTGAGTAATATCAATTTATTATGCTGTGCTGGGATCAAACAAAGTTGCAAAAGGGCCTGAAATGGGAACAGACCAACCTAGCGTGCAATATACAGTCATACAATGCAAAACATAGTTTGCATAACTGTTCTCGTTCCTAATAGCCAAACTAAGCAAGTTAATCTCATACGGATCGCAAATGCTTGTATCAGAAGTTTAAGAGAAAAAGCAGAGTATACTATAATCCACCCAAAGAAAAACCAAAAACAACAAATAACTCTTCATTTTTTTTCGTTTGAAGTGTCTTTTGCTTTTGGATCAATCTCTTGGAAGAATAATATGTAATAACCATCAAATTGGGATGACTGCAGAATATATTCCTTCATAACTGCAGAACCTTAAATATGACTTCCTATCCAAGTCCTGTCTGCTAGCTTCAATGTCACACAACAGTAAAGGGAAAATCAGAGCTTACTCTTGTGGTTCGACCTAAATTAATAAGTTTGTCCCCCAGCGATTTAAAAGTTTTATTCAACTGTTCTGTTATTTATTTCTTCAGCACTTAACCACTCTTGGGTGTTTCTGTTCTTATTTATCATGAAATGAACACAACAATTGTTCAAGGTATGTTTTAATTATCTTCATAATAGTCCTTTAAGGCTCTCGCTGAGAATTTACATCTCGAATCTCAGAAATAGCCTCCAAATATAAGAACTAAAAGGTTTTAACAAGTGAATGAGTTTAATGAAACTTGTTCATAGCTTTCGATATTAAATGATAGATAGACAAGCCACAAAGTATTGAATGACGCCACACTTTAACACAAAGGATAAAAACTGATCTTGGACCATATACCATGAGGATAAATTATAATTGGCAAAAATTTTGTCTCCAAACTTTACACCAACCGTCAATTTTGCCCACAATCCTTTTTCATTGTCAATTTTATCCCTAATGTTTCACATTTTGGTCAATTTAATCATTTGCTAACTTTAGCCAAATATATTAATGATAGAATCGGCCTGACTAACGATATCTAATGTAAATTGATAACAGCTAAAAAAGATTGGGGACTATTCAATTTCTTGTTGAACCCATCGGAAGAGGCTGAATATAAACATCAGGGTTCCATACCTTGAAGGCCCGGTTCAAATGTCCAAGACAAGAACCCGTGAGGGAGTCACGGCAAGAATGGATGGTCTTGAACTGATCTATATCGAGCTTCTTGTTAATGAAACCGACCTGGAAATAGATGCTTTCCGATGGAGGCAAATCGACCCTGATCTCGTCGACATCGAGCCAAATGAAGAATCGACGAACTTGAATGCCTTTGAGATCGGTGATAGAACCATAGTTAAGCTTTCCCGTGATGGTGCTATCGTAGTAAACTAAGTAATCGAACTCAATATAACACGGTTTCTCCAAATGAACGACGAAATGGCCATCTGAAGAGAGGGTGTAATCATTGACGGAGTCAGGAAGAAGGCCGCTCGGGAGGCCATATTCAGGGAGGATTTCATAAACGGTATGGTTTGCAAAGTAGGGAAGAGGAAGAGGAAGAGAGAGAGAAGGTATGATTCTGTTGAAGAAGAAGAAGAAGAAGTGAATGAAAGAGAAAAGGGTCAAAGCCAGAGGGAATTTAGGGTTTATTGCCATAGTTGGAGGATCAGACAGAGAGAGAGAGGAGAGAGAGAGACAGAGAGACGACGCTTGTTTCGTGTAGACTGGAATAGTATGCTGTTTTGTCCGGAAGATCCGGATTTTGCAATGGAAGCACCAAATCGGTTGACGTTTTGACATTCTATTTAATTATTTGGCTAAAGTGCACTTTCAGTCGTATAACTTTGGTAAAAGTTTTAATTTGGTCTCTGATCAGTTCAAAAGTGAACAAGTTATTTGATCTTTTTTTGATATGTTTATAATAATAATATATTAGAATTAGACCAATTAATATATTAAAGGCAACACTAAAGTATGGTGGAATAAAGTGGATAAAATAAGTTAATTAGCGTTTATTTATTATACTTTATAAATAGGTGCTACTTAATGGTTTATTTAGTGTTTCAGATATCCAAACAGGGTCAAACCAAGAGGGAAATATCAGAATATTCCAAAAGATCACGTTCAGCACAAGAAATCCTTGCGCCGCCACGTGGGCCGCCGGCCCAGATTCGATGATTCACACGGCGCAGGAATATTCCAAAATATAACGTCAGCAAATAAGCTTCAGAGGAGTTTGAGTCTGCGCCGTCACTTTGAGCCAACGGCTCAAAAATGGAAATCTCGCGGCTCAGAATATTCCGAAGCAGTAGAGTATGTTTTGCACGGCTAAGATACGAAGATATAATCGAAATATCGCAGATATTTCGCTGCGCCTTCGTATTGGGCTGCCGGCGCAGCCCACGGCCCAGAGGCGAAATTCTTCCCTTGACTTGTGGATCAAGCACACTACTCAACACTATAAATAGAGGTCGTCATTCCACGCTCAAAGTACTGATTTCGACTAATTTACTCCAATTCTCTTTAGAATAGAAAAGTTCTCATCTTAGAGCATGAGTAACTAATTAGGTAGATACTTAAGGAATGCCTCAAGGATGTGACTTGAGTTCACCATGTTTCGTTGTAAAGTCCAGATATTGATGTTGCATTTATGAGGTATGACTAACTCTTTCAAGTGTAATTGTTAAAGTTTGTTATATATAAGTCGTAGATCATATTTCGTTAAAGTAATGGGACCTTGACATTCCCGGAGTTTGTCTCTCTCACGATTAATGAAGTAGCTCTTTAGGGTTTGCTAAAGAGTGGTTTACAATGTCTTATTTGCATAATTAAGATTGCTATTGATATACAAGTTTGTTTATTGTTCCGATGTGACAATAATATAGATTGTCCCGAAGAGCTTTGGCAAATAGCTCATGAATCCAGTCATGGATGAGTTACCTATCCTAATCTTGTATCCTCTCTATTGTTTGATTGATTGTGTTTATAGTTTAAATACATGTTCTAACATAGAAAAGTAAATGCATATTCATTATCTAGTTTTTATGATGAACGAACTATGATAGTCCATCTCTAGGGTTTTCTCTCAAGTATTGTTTTGACTCATAAAGATCTTAATTATTAAATCGTGACAACCCTCAAAAATATAAGTTATAACCTTCGTCACAATTCTCTTAGCCTCATCACATTGAGTTCCGCGAGAGTTCGACCTTGAGTAAGCATCTATACTATATTTTAATAAATATAGTTATACTTGCGAGGCTCGAGTATAATTAAATTTGATTCGCTTGACACCTTACGACGGGTGTCCGGTCAGTCTCATAACTTTTTTTTTGTTGTAATTTTGGTCCCATAACTTTGGCACATGTCTCAATTTGGTCTCATAACTTTTTTTTGTTGTAATTTTGGTCTCATAACTTTTGAAAACGTCTCACCGTTGGTCCCAAGTTGATTTTTATCCATTATCTGCCGTTAAATCCACTTCACTCTTATTTGCCACGTCATCATTCAACTCAGTATGCCAGATCATCTTTAACGGCAGAAAATGAATGGAAATCAGCTAGAGACCAACGGTGGGACGTTTTCAGAAGTTATGGGGATCAAAATTGCAACAAAAAAATTTACGAGATCAAATTGAGACCTTTGCCAAAGTTATGGGACCAAAATTGCAACAAAAATAGTTATGGGACCAAAAGTGCACTTTAACCTAATTATTTTTTTTTACATTTTTATTTATTAAATAAAAAATAACAAATTCCATTTTTAGTCTCTTATATTTGAGATAGGTTACAATTCAAAAAAATTTGGTCTTAGGTGTGACAATGATATCATCAACATACACTAGACCATAGAAGGAAGGAGTAAAAAGACTTGAGCACAAACAAGAAAAAGGAATAATCACTCTTGGCTGACATGAAACCAAGTTTGAGTAATGTAGATGAAAGTTGGTCAAACTATACTCAAGGGGTTTGCTTCAAACTATAAAGAGACTTCTTGAGGCCACATACAATGGAGCAAGGTTCTTGTTGGGAGCTAGGGGTTGTGCCATGTAGAGAGTTCTTCATGAAGATGTCCACTTATAAAGGCATTGTTAATATCTAACTATATGATAGGCATGCCATGAGAGAGGGAAAAGATGAAAGAATGAAAGCCTTTGATTAAAACTAATCAAACAAGAAATAAATTTAATTTATTCAATTGATAAGAAATGTTCAATTGAATCCAAACTTACAACAAAAACAAAAGAACTTGGGGAAAAAAAAAAACCAAAAAGCTTTCATAGAAATCCTAGAAAGTAGTTCAAGTAACTCGTAACAATTCTATAACTAGAAGAACTACAAGGTAGAAGAAGAAAAGCAATTAAAATGAAATCTCCCCTCCTAACATCACGAGCAATGGACTCGAGCCTCCATAGAATCATCTTCTGGGAATGAGAGAACTAGCCACTCATGAAAATATAACCAAAATCGTGGTTATACTCAATATAAGGGTTTCAGAAAGAATCAGGGAAGAATCTGATAGAGTAACGATATAATTAAAATAGAAAAATGGCCTTTTTGGTCTGGAAATCACGAAAGTTATTTATAGACAAAAGTCGAGCAAATGTCGTGAGGCGACGTCGTCAGGTCAATGGTGGCGTTGGCAGATTTGTTGCCTTTTCTATTAGGTTCTGCAAATATCTTATTACTTGAGGATTCCTTCAATCAAGATAAGTGATCTAAGCATCAATTTTGATCTTCAAAATATCTAGAAGTTACTTGCAGACTAGATAACCGGACGCCGTGAGGGAACGCTGACGACGTTGCCAGAGATCACTACTAAGGATGGCAATTTTTTAGGATGATTAGATTACCCGTCCATATCCATTCGAAGAAATTATATAGTATCCGTTGTATTTGGGATATCAGATAGAATACAGGTAATAAAATCAAATATATTTCAGATATTGGGTGGATACGGATATTGCCATCGAATATCTTATATTCGTCCGAAATGAACGAATAGTTAGAGTACTCGATATTCGATGATACCTGATATTCGATACCTTATTACTTATTTAATTTTTATATTTTACACTCAATTTAATATTTTATATATAATTATTTAAATGTAGTTAATTAGATTTATATAATCATTTTTATTTATTTTATATTTAACTTTTATTTTAAAACAAGAAAATTAAAATATAAATCAATAATAATTCCATTTATTTATTTTAGTTGGTGGATATTGGATAGCATGTACTCGATATATTTAAGGGTAAATTACACTTTGGTACGCTGTGGTTTAAGCCTATTTTACTTTGGTATCTTGTGGTTTGAAACCTAACACTTTGGTAGCCTGTGGTATTCTCCATTAACACTTTGGAGCTATTTTGTAATGTTAACCATAACAAATTTTGCAAAAATTACATATTGACCCCAAAAAATTTTCAAAAACTTACAAATAGGTCCCTGGATACATATTATCTAGGGACTAAAATGAAAACTTTAAAAAAATTTTGAGGTCAATATGTAATTTTTGCAAAATTTGTTATGGTTAAAAGTGCAAAATAACTCCAAAGGGTACCAAAGTGTTAATTGAGAATACCACAGAGTACCAAAGTGTCAGGTTTCAAACCACAGGGTACCAAAGTGAAATAAGGTCAAACCACAGGGTACCAAAGTGTAATTTATCCTATATTTAATTTATAAAATAGGATATCCTATCATATATCCATTTCTTTTTTGGATATTTCGAATACCCATTGGATACCGGATATCAGATAGGGTATGGATACATATATTAATTTATCGGATACAGATAGGGTATGACTATTGAATAAGATGAACGAATATGGATATGAATAGTGACAAAACTATCGTATACCCTACTCGTTGCCATACTTAATCACTGCAAGAACTCCAAGCAATCAACTATAACTCAAATTTTGTGTTTTAGACCTTCGTGGTGAATTTCAACTTGAAATACAGTTGTGCAACATCTCAATTAAACCTCAAAATGGATATGACAATGTACTTCACTAAAACATTGCATATTGCACATTTAAACACAAATTGGAATCAGCGCCTTGACACCAAATTGCTAAAATATATTGGCCAAAAGTTCAAACAAACTATCTAAACCATTACATAATCAACTCCACTAGCATATACTCATGCATTAAAAAGCCCTAGCAATTGATATATCTATAAAAGGGCTCTCCATGCCACGTGCCCACATCTTGGCTTGCCTCCTTCATAGGCAAGCCATCCCCAAAGTATGCCTTTCACGTAGACTCAAATCATTCTTCCAAATTATACCATGACAAACATCTGGCAATCTCAATAGGCAACACCACCCCGCCCCAAAAGGGAAAAGGCAGAGCCAACCGCTCTCGCCATGGAATAGCCACCTGAAGGGTCAGCTGATATTTTCCCTCTTTGTCAACCTCGTTGAGCTTACTCATAACCGCTGGGCCAACAAAGTATTCTTCCCCATCATCCTCACTCAACAAAGCAGATCAGCTAACCTCTACAATGTCCTTGCCTTCTTCAACGCCTCCCTAGTGACGTCATTGTCATGTGTCCCCTGCAGATCTTCACAAACCACTCAACATTCATTGTCAGACTAAGTATGATCCCCAAACATCTCAACTTCTTCGCTCGCGCCTTTCCCCAACAAATCCAACCCTATATGTCGAATCTCTAGTATCCTCCATCACAACCACAAATGAGAAATTAAACAATCCAAAACCTAGAAAGATCAAGAGACATACCTATACACATTTTCGAGCGACAATAGGGTGTTATCACATAATAGATGATATCGCTACTAAGAATTTAGAAAAACCAAACAAAAGAAAAACCCACTCAACATAGGCAAAAACCTCAATCCCAAAGGAGACTAAAAATACCACCCATATCTAGTGACAGAGAATCACAATAACCCACAATATATACCAAATACAAGAAATAAAGATAGTGCAAGAAAGCACTTACACAAAGCATGAAACCCACTGTACAATAGCCTAACTATGCAATCAACACAACCTTTAAATATCACGCACCACTACATTGGAAGAGCTCTAGGGTAGGGATTCCAACTCTTTATAGAAGAAACTCAAAGAGAACTCTCAAAGGATGCAATAGGAAAACGTATGTTATTTTTGTTGGGAAATTCCCGGGGAAAACACGCAGCGGAAAAACTGTAAAAAAAAAAACTTGCGCTCCCCAAGAAAATCCAACCCTGAGATCCGCTAGCTGAATTTAAAACCAGATATGAAAAGTGTTATACCTCAAGCTTTCAATCGGATTGGTGATACTCGTGAGTCTAGAAGTCCGTTTGCACGTCCTTCCTCTACCGGTGATCCACACGAACAGTTTCCCGAACACGAGGTGCTAGCCTCCACGCCTCTTTCTCCAAAGAGACTCGGGATTCAATCTACAGTTTGTGAACTCAGGAACTCCTTCTCTGAATTCCAGGCAAGGTGGCGCAATACTGAGTGTAAGACAGCAACAAAACCCCTTTTGTTCTTCTTCACTCAAGAACCCTAGAACCCACAACTTTCGATTTCTCTCACTAACACTTAGAGGAAAATCGACTTCTCTCTCTAGGAAGGTGGGTGGCGAAAATTCTCTCTCAACAAGGAGGAAAGTCGACTTCTCTCTTTTTGTGAGCTAGGGTTTCACAATGTGCATGACATGACCAAGTATCATGAGCTAGGCGACTTTTAGGCTTATATTTACTAAAATTATAGCAATTTTATAAATATAAAATCATGATATTCTGATAATATCATATCTTTAAGACTTGAATATCTAATTAAAATATTACCATAATATTTTAATTCAAATTCAAATCCCTATCTCATAGAATCAATTTGAAGATCAAATCTTCCAAAGGGACCCAC